>JAGDQP010040864.1:4867-17132 GCA_022664845.1 Lepisma saccharinum | reverse complement strand
TGGACACACTTCCATAGTAGAACTTGTGTAATCTTGTTTCCTAACACAGTTTAATTCATTTACTTTCATTTCCATTATTTTTCTTTCTTTTATTTTCGAAGATTATGCGGATGATGTTTGAATTATCTCGTTACACACATTACTGATTAATGTAATATTTGGTTAACCAATTTCCTTATTATACTTATCAAAATTCTCCTCAGTCTTGTCTCGTAAATTTTGGAGTTGATTAGATTTACTTTTGAGCTGGTTTAATTCTTCTTCCCACTTTCTTAATACTTCGTCTTTATGCCTTCGCCTTTCTTCTTTTTGCTTTCTTTCTTCTTCTTCTTTCTGCATTCTATGTGTTTCTTTTGCTTTCTCCTTTCTTCTTTCCGTTTTCTTTCTTTTCTCGGTTTTTACAAAAATCCTGTAGCATGTTCATTAATTTTTCATATGAAGAAACACCCATAGTATCTTTCTTAGATAGTTCATGTTCCATTAATTCGTCTTCATTCATTGTTATATTATCTGACCTTTCTGTTACCAGCTCGTATTATGTCTCTGTTCCCTGTCATAGAATTCCGATTCAATATCACTGTCACTGTTTGACATACTCTCCTTTCGAGCGTCCCGGTTGATCGCCATTATGAAATGAGACTAGCAGGAATATAAGTTGAATGTATAATATCACTAGTTGAATGTTATTGCTGTGCTTCTTAAACTTGTTTATATAAATTAGTGACCATTTCATCTACTCTTCTTTATATATCTCAGGGCGTTTTGGTATGGGTTCACTCTTCACATAAGAATATGTCTTTAGCAGGAAAGAACAAGGTGCCCCAAGTCTACACCGTAGTGTGGGCTAGGAGGTCTTTTCGTAAAATCTGCAGAGCTTTTCAGCTACCAAAGCTAGGACAATAAACTATTCTCCAGCTGATAAGAAATAAAAATGAGTTTAAAGTTCAAACATTATTTACTAAAGAGAAATATCTCTACAAGAGGATCTCTCTTTCTTTCTCTGTTTTTTTTTTTTTTTTTTTACAGATTTGCCATGGTGAAGCCATGACAAATACCCATTGAAAGGGTTACGCCCTTTTTCTGGGAAGAGTTTTGCCTCGATAAGTGGTTTAGGGAATTGGAGTTGGGCTATGAGGTTTTCTGGGACCTTTGTTATACTTTATTTAGTAAAAAACCTGGGATTATTACGATTTTACATCGTAATCATTTATTTGGGAGACTATAGGGAACTATGAAAAGAGAAAAGAAAAGTAAAAATGAGTAAAAGATGAATAAATTCATGAAGTGCTTACACGCCACAGTCACAATAGTGGGAATGTTAATTTAGACAAATGCGGGTTATCTTCTGTCCCCGGGGCGACACGGGGCAATAATGAGAGACAAGATGAGCCCTGTTAATACTTGATGGATTTTTACCGTGCACGTGATGGAAGTATGAAATCTGGTGGATCTGGGTCGGAGAGACTAGTGAGCTGTAGGAGGTCTTCATGATCATCAGGGAGAGTGGCCAGAAATATGCTGAGCAGAAGGGAAAGTGGGTTTGGAATTAGCAAAGGATATTGTTGGTTGTAAGTTTGGCTATGGTGAATAGTGTCTAAAAGCAATGGATGGTTAGCGTTATAGCGGTTGGTAATGTAGCGTGTACGTAAGGTTTCAATATGGAACAGAATATTCGGTATGGTAACTCTGGCGTACAAGTCTGCTGTTGGGCTTGGGAGTTTAATACGGTATGCTATACGGAATGCATGGCGTTCAAGAATTTTGAGTTTAGTATAATAAGATGAAGATGCTGTGAGCCAGGCTGTATGTCCGTAAGTTAAGACTGGTCTGAGAAATGCTTTGTAAGTACTGATTACGGTTGTTGGGGATAATCCCCAAGTCGTGCCAGTAAGTCTTTTTAGGAGGTTCAAACGGTTGTATGCCTTGGTTGTGACTTGTTTCAAATGAGGCTTCCAAGTTAGGTGATAATCAAAGATGATTCCAAGATATTTGACTGTATGAGTAGGTTTGATTTTGGTCTGTTGTACTGTTAGATGTAGTTTTGATGGATTACGGTGTATCCGTGAGCGTTGTTTGGGTGGTAAAAATACTATTGCTTGTGTTTTAGTTGGATTGATAGTAAGTCTCCATGTAGAACACCACTTACAGAATGAGTCTATTGCCGCTTGCATGTTTCGGTTGATTTGATTTATGGTTTGAGCAGTAGCTAACAAGGCGGTGTCGTCTGCGTACTGATAGAGTTGAACATTCTCTGGTAATGGCGGAAGATCGGTACAATATAGAATATAGAGTAATGGGGAGAGTGCTGACCCTTGAGGGACTCCTGTGTGAAGAAAGATAGGAAAGGAGGTGGTATGATTGATGGTAATGTAGGCGATACGTTCAGCAAGGAAATTGTAGATGTATCGGATGTATACAATAGGGAGATGAAATTTCAGTAGTTTCCAGATAAGTGCATGGTGCCAAACTTTATCGAATGCTTTTTCTAAATCAAATAGAACTAGGCATGATGGTTTGCAGGTGTGGAAGTGATTTGTGATATGGGTGGAGAGTCGTAGTAGTTGGTCCTGGATACTGTAGCCGGGTCGAAAGCCTGCTTGGTGAGTGGGTAGGAGATTTCTGTCGAAACTCAACATGGTTATACATCCATATGTTATACATTTCATTGTATCAAAATTAACTTCAGATCTATAAAGTAATAGTAGATTACATTTAGTTTACTTAAAACACGTCCTTTAACATTTTGTATACATGTGCAGATAACTCAATATAAAAAAATAAGCAACCATTTGCATTTATATTACACCGCTTAGTTGGCTTACACTACAAAAAGTAGTGACATCTATTGGCCACTTGCAAAACTACATCAATACATTAACAACAAACTACACACTTTAACACAACGTTTGTTCTTATATTCTTTTATTTATTTTAAACTTGATAACTTGCTTTTCATAATAATAATTAATAAAAATGATTGAAATAAAATAATATAACATAACGCAATCAATAATTCAGTAATGATAAGGTAGGTTATATCACATGCTGTCGCCAAGGAACTTGGCTCATCCGTCCTCCATTTCACCGGGCTGAAGAACATGGCTAAACGTTTTGCACCTCTTTTGTTTTTGCTCGGATTTCACAGCTTTTTGTAAGTGTATAATATATATATATATACACTTGTTTCGCTGCGAGCGCTGACTCCAGTATCCCGTGGCGGGCTGCACCCATAACTTGTGGAGTTTTGGGGGACTGCGCTCCCTTTATCGCAACCAGGCTCTCCGGGAGACTGCGCCTCCATGGTGAAGATCTTCCCCATATCCTCGGTAGTTTTCCCCATTTATTGTAACCTACTCTTGATGGTACACCTTCATATCGAATTTCGTTTCTCTAGCTTCAGTGATTTGGAAAAATGGGTTTTGGGCGGCTATTTTGGATTAAAGATGGAGACATTTCTAACATTATCTTATATTGTCGTGACCTAATCGTGATGGTACACTTTCATACCAAATTACATTTCTCGATCTCAAACGCTGTGGAAAATGGTTTGTGGGCTGCCATTTTGAATCCAGGATAGCGACTTTTTCAAAATGTTGTAATATTTTCCTAAACTACTCTTGATAATACACATTTATGACAAATTTCGTATTTTTAGCTCAAACGGTGTGTAAAATGGATTATGAAGTCCGCCATTTTGGCTCCAAGATTGTGTCTTTGGAGACACTTTGTGTCTTTGGCAGCTATTTTGGATCCAAGATCGCACCTTTTTCAAGATTTTGTAATATTTTCTTAACCTACTAGCGGTGATGTACCTTCACGCCAAATTTCGTTTTTCTTTCTTCAACCGTTTAGACTGTGTATTCTTTGAAATATTACGTTTGGCGGCCATTTTGTAATAAAATATGGCAATTTTTTCAAATGTCGGAATTTTTCTTTTACCTACTTATCATTCTCCACCTTCTTGCCAAATTTCATGTTTCTAGCATATTCCGAACACCCTAAACAATATAATGAGTGAGCGAGTCAGTGAGTGAGTGAATGAGTAAGTTAGCCTAAAATACACAATTTCAGGGGTCCACAACTTGAAATACGTAGGTATGTTTCAAACTAGGAATATGAAATTTTGCACACCTGTTCCTTATCTCTGAAAGCTCTTATTCCTATCTTTAACATTTTTTTCTTACGGGGTCTCGAAATCGCCGATTTCGCCAAAAGCTCTTGTTCCTGTATAACATGCTTCTGGCAGTGCTGACGTTTTGTGACGCGAAGAACTTGGCTGCATGCACTGCCGTGCATGTTATCACGATTAGGGATGGTATCGGAACTTGCCGAAAGTGACAACAGTCTTTTTCTCGTCTTGAATTTTTTGAGAACCTTCTTCGTCTGGTCCCGTCTCAGAAAAAGAGTATTCATAGACTTTAAAACCTTAAGTGTTTCTTCATTAATTTAAAATGTGAACTCAGGCTTTCCGATCTCACAAGGAACCATTAGGATTTTCTGAATTTGATTTCTAAAAATGTTCAGCACCATTCGATACGACATTCAAAGAAACCTAGAAATAAGATTTTTATCTGTGAAACCTAAAAAAGAATTGAGAGAAATTGCTTCAACATTTTTAAAAAAAAAAAACCGCCTCCGCTCGGACACAACATAGTGTAACGAAGGCTATTGGACCAGGAATTAGGATTTCTTTGTTCCTTGTCTTTTCTGCAATTAGACGGGATGGAGCAGGAAAGAAGCTGTGTGAAGGGGTTCGGTCAGAGTCTAGTTTGAAGGGACCATAGCAGAGGCGCAACAGTCAGCAAGAATTAATTCGATGACTGACAGTGCAACTATACCATTACAACATTCGATAGAACAAGAATTGATTTCACAGAAGCCTAATGGTCTTTCGTGACAAAGAAAACACAATTATCTGTACAGCCTTTTTTTATGCAGCAACTTTTTAGTTTTCCTTTTAATTATTCGCAAAATATCTGTTTCGAGGTTTCTTTAGGTGATCTTTCAAATGGAACATCCAGGATCTAGTTCATGTTCTTGTTGACCGAAGCACATTCAACGGCTAGAAACAGGTTTTGTGTGTTTTCCTTTTCAGAACAGACTATTATAATTTTGTGAAATTCATTCCTTAGTAGTTCTATCAAATTATGTAACAATATACTATGTATTTTCAACCATCGAATTAATTTTCTTGCCAACTGCTGCGCCCCTGCTATGATTTCTTGAAACCAGACTCTGAACCCTTCCCACAGCTTTGAATTTTTTGAATTTAGTTTTAAAGGTCTTCAGGAAACTTTGGCTCAGGTCGGATGGATGATGAAGGAGTGAATTGGTGGAATGAAGAAAGGGGCAGGAAACTGCAAAACCCCGAGAAAACCCACGCACACGATGTTTGTCCACCACAAACACCACATGGCATGAGCAGGGATCGAACCGACAACCCTTAGTATCAGAGGTGAGCGCTCTACCAATTGAGCCACCCTTCGCACAGCTTCTCCTCTGCCCCATACTCGTCGGATTGCAAAAAGAAAGAAAGAAAAGAGGTGGAAACATCTTCACTGCATAATGGCCTATGTATTTCCCGAGCAGAGGCCTTTTTTTTTAACTTTGACGTAATTTTTCTCCATCCCTGCAGTTAAAAACCTTTGTTATCAAGGTTTCTTTGAATGCCTTAACGAATGGTGCTAAGCATTTTTAGAAATCAAATTCAGAAAATTGTAATGGTCCTTTGTCAGTACAAGAACAAAAATATCAATCTGATACTAGCCTAATTTGTTACATTTTCTCTTTGGGATTTAGATTAGAATTGATATTCTGAAACAGGGAGAAAAACATCGTGATTTTAAAGTAATAAAGATTCTGCTTTGGACTGATTGAAAGAACCAAATCACATGTTCCTTGGTATGGAATACAGTTGCACCATACCGTACATTTTAAAACAAAAAGAAAAGACTGAATTTTTTTCCGGTAGGCACTACTTTCAAATAGCATGGATATAACAGCGTATAGAGTATCTCACTCAACTTTAGTAAGTATACTCGTATTTTAAGTAAGCTTTGTTATCACTGTCATTCCAACTAGCCTAGCAGTGCATTACTTAATAGATTTAATTTAAGGCATGCTATATGCACTTTTTAAAAGATAAAAACAATACTGCTTTTGTCGAATGTACAGATGTATCCACGTGAAAGTTTGTATGGAGTTCACTCTGGATAAACTAGGAAATTTCTACAGGGAATCTTTACAACATTTATATGATAGGTAAAAAAAAAACATTTCAAAAAAGAACATTAAATTGTTTTCTTCTGTTCTAAGGTACTTGTTAACGTTTAAAAAAAAAACTTTCAACCCTTTTTCTTTCAATAAAAAATAAGCAAATGGCGTAAACAAAGACTTGTCTGTGAATTTATACAGTTTGATTTATTGAAGTATGCTTTACAGTGTTCACGGAATCAATCTAATAGTATAGGCTGATGTAAATGGAAGAGCGGTAACAGAAGTGAAATACTATCAGCAGAATGAATGCATGGGGATGAAAATTCGTAGAGGAAAATACATTTCTGGATTTATCCGTCCCTGAATCAAACATTTATATTATTTCTGAGAAAACAACAGCTTGGCATTGATAGCTTTGACAATTTTTTAAACTATAATGTAACATGTTTAATATTAGATTTCTCAAAAGGAAAGTAAGTAACCCAAAACTATTATAACACGTCTTAAACAAAAGCAATGAATTAATATTATCGACATTCATCAATCTAAAGCTTTTAGTCTCGTTCGAGAGAGTCTTGGCTTCGTATCCAGTCTCGAGGAATAAGTCTCGGTCTTGGTCTTGCCCGAGTAAATCTCGATGTATAGTTTCTTAGTCTCGATCTCGAAATCTAGTCAAGACAAAGATGAGATCGAGACTAGTCTCAGTCTTGGTACTATCCCTAATCGCGATACTACCCAACTATACAGATTTAACTTCAGGTGCATTATTTGAAGTGGTCAAAGAAACAAATTCATGAACGCGAAAGAGATTATAAAAGTATAATATTATTTATTATAGAAAACAACAACTTTCAAAATTATGTAGAATTTTTTGACTGAAAACACAATATGCTGTCAAGAGCACACAATAAATGTTAACCATAGAAGGAAATACAGTTATCTTCTCTGTATGTAGAAGTAATGCACACTGAATAAATAATTTTTATAACGTAGGTCATCCCTTAAGATAGATTCTACTTAAATACATTCACGTTAGTTATTAGTTCGTTTGAGCCAACTTCATTACTTCCTTCCCGTAGTACATTTCTTATTACAATGTGTTTTTATGTGAAATTTCCTTGTAATGGTGGTCCTCGTTTTGCTGATGTACAACACATCCTCTTGCATCATCATCATTAATACTGTTCCAGTAGTAGCCGTAGTAGTAGTAGTAGAAGAAGAAGAAGAAGAACTAGAAGACAACAGTAGAAATAATAGAAGTTGTACTCGTAGTACTAGTAAAAGACATAGAAATAAGAGAAGCCAATTGGAAAAATAAGAAGAAAGGAGAATTATTATGAGAAGAACTTTAGCTGCTTAGATGGTAGTAACAACTTGTTATTTGTCGTTTATGATCATGAAGAGATTGTTAGAAACCACAGTCAACGATGTACAACAATTTGAAGTTCAGAAATTCTTCTTTTATTGTTTGTTTCTTTAATGTGAATACTGTTCACAAATAGTCGTATATTAGTCCATAAACCATCTTTGGTCACCAGAAAACTATTCAACTAAAAATTTAATCAACTTATTACATTGGTTAAGCATTAATATTGATGTAATGAGATAATATCAACCATTAGGGATCATTCGTTTTGTGTCTGAAGCATTGACACAAAAAGAAGAAAAAATATCTTCTATTCTTGAGTATCTATCATTCTTGCAATCTTAGAAAAGAAACATCAGATTTACAGTCAATCCCGTAGGTTTGTTTTGCCCTTGCGATACCTTGAATAGAATCTTCTCGCTATGTTACTTCATCGAATATTTCCTTTGGCCTTTTGACAAGATCGTTTCCTGGTTGTGATATTTTGCTCCCACTTAAAGAAAGCTAGCGACTATCCTCTGAATAATTCCTTCATCAGACGACATTAGAATGAATGACTTTTTGAATTATTTTAGGCGTCAACAAAAAGGATGCTGGTAATGTGCTTCATCCAAACATGTTCATTTATTCATTACGATCGTAGATGATCAGATAATTAACCACTCCACTAAGACTGCATTAATGTTATTTGTCGTATGTGCGAGCTGGTAAGTCTCAAAACTGTAATCACTGTAAGAGGGTTACTTTGTTTGAAGAGAACGTCCTTGAACTATTCGTTTGTAGCACAAAATCAAAAATATTTGTACATGCTAGTACACTAACCTCCATTAGCAATTAGTCAAAGAACCGTAAGTTTCTCTTCTTGATTTACACTGTAAAGGTCAATAACATAGACAGGCACAGTATCCATGCTTATAATCTACCTTGCTGGAAAACATGTATTGTGTTGAAAGAAAGGATATGTCACTTATCTTTTTAATTTCTCCTCATCCTCTTCCCTTCTTGTAATGTTCTCTCGCGTATTAACAATTGTAATGCGCTTCATGCACTTTTGTTCTTTGTGACTCCAGCGTTTGTTTTGCTGGTAGGTGCGATGTTCACTTTCATCTTGCTTATTAACTATTAGTAGTGGCTGGGTTGTAATAGCAGAAGCTGGGAGTGCAGTAGTTGTAGAGGCAGGGAAAGAAGAAATAGTAGTAGTAGCAGCAGAAAAATAGTTGTAGAAGAAAAAGAAGAAGAAATTAGCCTACTATTACTGTTAACTAACTAGCAATAGTAGGCTCAGTAATACCGGAAGAGAAGGAAGAAGTAGGAAAGAAATAGTAACTGTACCTCTAGTACGTATAGTAGTAGACAGAACAGAACAGTAGAAGATTTAGAAGAACAGGATAAAGGAATACGAGAGCTTTGAAGAAGTATTAGAAGAAGAAGTGGTAGTATCAGGCTTGGTGTTTATAGTTTTCTAAAACTATGTTCTACACCTGAATGCTATTGTAGAAGCCAAAACCGCTGATTCAATGCAGTTGCTGTCTATCTGTTCCTCACTCCCGCAATCCTTAGAGCATCTCAATGGATTAACATGTGCACCAAAACAAAGCAAAACCATTGATGAAGTCGATCTGAAATGATAGGGAAAAATGCATTATTACAGGGAGGCAATGATCATTTCTTTCTCTAAAAGGAAATTGTTTTATTAAATATTAATTTTGTGTGTTGGACAATCAGGTATGTTCCAACCCTATCAGAAATTTTAGGAATAGTTTCTCTCGACAATAGCTTTTCCCGGGTAGAAAATGGTGTACATAGTGGTCACTGTCTTACTCTAAAGATAGATAAAATGAATTGTATGGGCGGTAACAGCACTTACTCTAGGCAACGTGGTTAAGCAACTGAGCCCTAGAAAGCGTCAGTTGGAATGGTCGACCACATAACTCAACCTATATGTTTCAGCAGTGTTCATATGAACTCCTCGACTTTTGAAACGAGATCACACTGTAAAACTAGAAGACACTTATACCTTTTTGTAAAAATTTCACGTCTTTTCTCAGATTCTTTGAGAAGGGATATACGAACTTGAGCACAATTTTTTAATCAAAATCGTTAGCTGTCCTAGTTTAGGGTCCTGAGTTCAGTGGTCAGGGACTGTTTGCTGCAAAAGAAAAAAAAAGGTTTTAGAAACCTCATTATTAACCCTCTTGACCACATTTTTTTTTAAATAAATGTACTCTTTTTCCTATTTTCACAGATTAGTAGTTCTTCTTGAAAGGGGAGGAGAAGATTGGAAGGTAACATGGACATTTTTGGACGAAAGGAGATTCATCAAATTATAACAATCATAAAGTCGCACGTATTTCCGCAAGGGCAAAAACTCTTTATGAAAAGAGTTTTGCTTCTTTGTACATTTCGCAAATAAAAGGATATTTATTCTAATCACTATGACTAAAAATAAAACAATGTGCAAATGTTAAGGTCGTAATCCACCTACAAGTTGGAAAACAGGGTAAAGAGAGAATCTTCTAAAAATCCTATTTTCACACTACTTTTTCGCGCTTCATGTCCCAACAGAATTCGGTCGATTTTAAAGTTTATTCCTTATAAAAGGCATTAATTCTCAATTTATTGTGGAAGTTTGAAAGAAATCTGTACCATGGTGACTAGCCCATAAATCCAAGGTAGAAATCCTTAGTCAATAAATATGTAAGCATTGCCATGGACAAGAATTGGTATGATGTGTTGTGAATTGATGTGACTCCCTTCCCTCAGCTTTGATTTATTTTAACTTTTAAGGCCTCCAGGCAACTTTATCCTAGGCCGAATGGATGACGATGGGAGAATTGGTGGAATTAAGAAAGTGAGAGGAAACGAGAGAACCCCGAGAAAACCCACAGTCTTTGCCCAACACAAAGCACGCATGGCACGAGCCAAAATCAAACCGAGAACCCAGGCACCAGAGGTAAACGCCCTACTACTGAGCCACCGCGACCCCCCACATTCTGGTGGTAATAGAACATATTTACCAAAGTGGCAAAGACAATATGCTCAAGGCATTATTCAGACCCATTATTCAAACCTTTAACATTGTTCAAACTCAGATCTTAAAGTTGAAATTTCTACAATAGATTCTTCTTATACAAGCAAAATTTTCATCTGGTTTGAAATATGATTTGCAAACTCAAATATCAAAGTTTAAATTTCTACCGCAGGTTCTTCTTATATAAGTGCATAACATGTGAAACAATTACGTTTTAGTCTGGTCTCTCAACAGAGATAATGAATAACAATTATTCACAAACTATGAATTTTTGGATTTAAAAAATAGAAAAAATTAAGGAACCATATATCAATCAGCCATTATAATCAACTATCAATATACTTTCATACGTAATAGTGTACAAACTTTGATATTCAACTCGGGACGGGCATGAGCCATAGTGCTGTTACCGCCCATTAAATATCTTATCTTTGACATTCAACTCCTTCTGTGCGAATCAGCACCCTGAAAAACTGTATTTTTCTATTCCGACGATCACATTTAGATATCATTTTGATCAGTTCGATTATGTTTTACGTTTTTTCATGTAGAGGACTAAAATCATAAAGCAGGATTTAAAGGAAGAAATAGTTTTATTTTAGAGATGGGTCGGTACCAAAATTTCTCGATACTCGATACCGATACTTATTTCAGACCTCCCATACTCGATACTCGATACTTTTCTGAGCAGTGTTCTACAATATAAAAATAATTATAATAATTAAATCCAATTCAAATATATAAATTTCCTATCCTTAACTCTGACTTTATTAACTTATTCTATTTAAAATAGTTGTTGATTTTATCCACTGTTTACTACTTTCTTATACATGATAGTAGAGGTCACCTTTGTAAATTTTGCAACAATACTGTTAACATTTATCTCACTTTAATGAGTGAATAAAAATTAAAATAAAACGAAAAATATCAATATATTAATCTGCGCAAACAGTTAATAACTGAAAGGAATGTAAGTTTTTGTCAGAAACACGACAATCTTCATTCTACTGGAATCAATTTGAGTCTGTTGTGCTGCATCGAACTCTATTTAACGATATTGGAATGATCGGCTATTGTGCAGTGATAGACATCAGAGCAAACATTTAACCTCGATCATCCATCCACTTTCAGTCTAATCCAATCATAAATGGGCAGTCTTGCGATGCAAATATTGTTATCTTGGCAAATACTCGATACTTCGGGAAAAAGTATGTCTATCTAAGTACTTGATATTTTTAAACGGTATTGAGTATCGAAATAAACGATACTTTGTACAATATTTCCTGAAGAAGTCAGTCGAGTCGTTGAGAGAAGGATCAAAGAAAAGGAATGCATCCAAATCTAGATCTCAGTCCTGAATATTGTGAATTGTGGTGTGTGCTGACGACATCGATAGAAATTACGTCATATTTCCCGGAAGCCAAAGAAATTTTATATGTGTTTTTTTGGGTCACGGTTTATTTTAGATTTGCGTTCGTCAAGCAAACCATGTCAAGTATCGATGAAGTATCGAGACCCTTTTGTAGAATATCGGCAGCAGTGTCCTGTATCGGTATCTATATATTTTTTCTTGGAGTATCGGTATCGAATATAGGCACGGGAGCTATAAAAATTGTCAATTTCAATAAGTACCTATTCATCTTTATGTTCAA
>JAGDQP010040863.1:0-17133 GCA_022664845.1 Lepisma saccharinum | reverse complement strand
TTGAGAGTTCGAGTTGGTAATCTGCTCTTATGCTCGGATTATTTAATAGTTTCACTTCGAATTTCAGTTGTTTTGATCCCTTGCTTTCTCTGTTCGCGATGCATAACTTTTCCCTTACTTTTGTGATCACTAATTGATGGTCGGTGTCACCTTCCGCTCCTCTGTACGACCTAACGTCCATTATGTTGGTGTGTCTTCGTCTGTCTACTAATACGTGATCGATCTGGTTGAGAGTTTTGCCGTCCGGAGATACCCATGTGTATTTGTGTATGTCTTTGTGTTCAAAGTACGTGCTCTTTACCAGTAAGTCTTTCGAAATCGCGAAAGTTATCAGTCTTTCTCCATTGTTGTTGGTCTTTTCGTGAAGACTGTATTTGCCTATAGTAGGTCTATATTTTTCTTCCCTCCCTACCTTTGCATTGAAATCACCCAACACAATTTTCGAATTATACTTCGGTAATCGGTCAAACAGCCTTTCTAGCTCATCGTAGAATATATCTTTGTCGTTATCAGTAGCCACCTCGGTCGGAGCATAGACGTTTAATAAAACCGTGTTACCCCATCGAGTACGTATCGTAACGTACGATAGTCTTTCGTTTACGAACTCTATATTCTGAACCGCCTGAAGGATACTATTCTTAATGAGGAACCCTGTTCCAAAATCGTGAGACTTTGTTCCCCCGTAGTAGAAAGTGTACTTGCCCTGTGGGATGCTATCTTGACCCTCCCACCGAACTTCTTGTATCGCTAATATGTCTAGCTCGTACTTCTCGGTCTCGCGTACCGCCACCTGAAGAGCGCCCGTCTGGTATAATGTTCGTACGTTCCACGTTCCTATTCTAAGGTCTTTCTTAATCCTGTTCATAGAGCCCCCTGAAGCAGTCCCAGCCCGGAGATCCGAATGAGGGACTAGTTTACCTCCGGAATATTTTACCCCAGGAGAATCCATGAACCATATGTTACTATTTCTTGACATGTTTTAGCGGTGTAGAGTTGTCAGCTCTACGACCTCGCAGTAAAGGTAGACATTCAAGATGTCACCCTCTGTCCATCTCTGAGCCTTGCCGATGTCATTCATCTTCAGCCTCAGAGTGGTAATGGTGATGCTGCTTCCCCTCACCATGATATTTTTTTTCGGGGTTATCTTCCCCTAGCCTTTGTAGATCCCTCTACTAACTGCAAGGCAGCAGTACTGGTTTTGGTCCGCCCCAGAATATTTCCGGTACCCACCATATCTGATCGGCATTCCCCTATCCGCCACCTGGGGAGGCGCCTGGTGGAAGACCAGTAACTCCAACCCAGGAAAATATTAATACTATTCCAACAAATATTATACATTTTAAAACAATTATTTTCCAATTAAATTAAATTTGTAAATGTTTTTATTGTACACGTTTATCATTCCAGAGGCAAAATATTTATTCCTTTCTTCAGCACTGCCAGAACTTCAAAAGACAACAATTCTCCACTTCTTTCCAGAGCTTCCTTGTCTACGCTTAAGTAATTCCAATGCGCATATTATACGTATCATCATCAACTAGTAGCTGCAGAAGAAAATTGTAACCGGATAATTGGTTTCTTAACAATTTCTATAACAAATGGGAACGACGAATTAAAGCGAAGAGTAATCGTTCCATAGTTGGAACAAAGTAATACCCTATAAAATATTGGTAAATAAAACAGGCAAGTGTAATGCTAAATTGTGCACTCGCATTTCGAAGGATATATTGCTGAGACGAAACAAATCACTTGAAATAAAATAAAAGGCTTGTCTTTTCTCACTTTCCAAAAACAGGCGATAAAATGTAGATTTAAAATAATGATGTCACTGACCTCCCTCTACAACAACAACTACAACAAAGATCTTGGCAGTCGAAAACAATTTTTCAAGGAAGCAATAATACTAGTAATCGAGGAGGAAGGACAAAATTATAATTGCAAAATTCTTTCAGCTCTGTGAATAAATCCTATAACAATCTTTTCATAGGGGTAGTGGCACTGCAAGGAATTTGAGAATGCGCCAGGAGAAAGAGATGGAGCAACTGAAACAGAGATGAAGTTCTACCTCACCATCTGTTTCCTTAACAGGGTGTCTGTCTCCAGGGCTATCTAGAGCGAATCCTTTCTCCTAACTCGGTTTCTAGGTGCGTTTGCCTTTCACCATCACCGCAAGCTTTGGCCATTGAACTCGCAAATACGGGAGATGGATGTTGAAGAAGAAGAAGAAGACGACGAGGCCTGTGAGGAAAGCTGGTCGCTCCGTTTGAGAGATTTTTCTCTCATCTCCCTTTTTCTCCTTGTTTGGTCGTTCGGTGCACCTGATCCCGTAAGGTACAGAGTGAAAGAGATCCGCTATCTATCTATCCTACTAGCTAGACTTCCTTCCTTTCTTTTTCTTATTTCTCTACTGTCTTTCTACTCGCTTCACTCAAACTACCACATTAGCGTCTCAGGAAAACGCATCTCCTGAACCAAAGCAGTAGTAGGTATATGTACTTCTCTCATCTTCCGAACGCTTTGGCTCTTACACAGTAATAATTAAGTGTCGACAAAGGCAAATTTCCTAAACGATGTTCTCCTTTGTTTTCGTCAGAATACTCTTCTTCTTTCCTCTTCTTCTGCTTTTGATATTCAGTTCCCGTCGTGAAGAAACACGTACCAATGAAATTATTCTTCTCTTCTTTAGATCGTTTTCTTTCCTACTTTCCTCTTTCTAGTTGAAGACGAATGCTGTAACATTTTTCATCTTAAAGTTCTTCTTATTCCCAATTCCTCACTTGCTGTTCATGCAAGTTTACCCACCAACTTTTTCTGAACTAATGAAAATCTGTTGGTAATGTAATTTATCTACTGATCGTAGATATGCCAGAGAGTGAATTTTGTTTAAAATTAGGCTCATCAGTAGAGCTGTGCCTTTTTGGATACTGTAACAGCCTAGTTGCTGTTCCATTTTTATTTTTCTTCCCCTTTTATTTTCTTAGTACGTTTTGTTTCCTTTCGTGCTCTCCTTAGCTCATTCTCTTTGTTTGGTTTTAGTAACGCTTTGAGAGTTTTTCGTTTTAATTTTCTTTGGTTTTCAGTCGTTATGTATTCAGTTTTTCGTTAGTCACGAAGCATTGACTTGGATCTAGTGCTTGTTTTTGATTGGATCCTAGTTAATGCTTGGCTCCATGTTTCTTGCTGATTGGTGTGAATCAGCCTTCTTCTCCGTTTGATGGGAGAACTGCTCTTCCAGCCATGTTAGTTTCAGTTCAAATTTTACCGGCCAGAAGGATGGATGTCTGGACTTTCCGTCATGTGTAATTCCAGAGCCCCACCTGCAATTGGTAACTATATATGCCAATTTTAGTAAATAGAAGAATATTCCGACATCAGTTCGTCCATTCCGGTGAAATATATTGATAGTCGTGACGAGAATAATAATTGATACGAGTGCTAATCAGACTGTTCGTCGACAAGATTACCTCGAAATTTTTCAAATCCGTAAAATTAGTATATGTTTTGGAGATTATTTGTCATAGTGTATAACATGTTCTAAATTTTAGTATGGGGCAGCTATTGACCAAACTTCTGCACTTCAAATATTGGATCGTTATATTCTAATAATCATATGCCTAATTTTTTGTCTCCAGTTTCCAAATCCTTTTGAAATTCCCGGTTAGCAATGTAAACAGCTACCGTATATTTCCATTACTAGTCAAATTAGCAACATGTCTGTTCGATCAATTTTGCGTACAGTTTTTCGATGAAATTTTGACGTTAATTGTAAATGTAATAATTCGACATGCTTAGTTAACCTTGGTTTCAACTCCAGCCACTATTCTCCGTTCAGTAGTCGCTTTTATATATTATTTTAGCATATTCAAGATTTATTCAGAGCGTCAGTTGTATAGTGTAGTAATAATCTGCAATGACGTCACGTAAGGCCAACTTGTTTCTTTCATTAAGGTATGTTTTAGACAATAACTCCATTTCTGTACGTAATTATGTAGTAAAAATTTTCTAAATTGATTAACAATATTTTGGGACTAACTTGTGAAAATTTCAGTGAAATTCATTATTTATTATAGAAATTTTGGACATTTATATCTGACAAACTAACTTTCGTTTCGACTTAATTAATTCACAATGTGTAAAAGAATGACCATACAAATTTGTTTGCTTCCTACAGCACAATAGTAATTATGTTCAGATTTATGAAATTCTCAACTCCGAAAGCTTACATTATGTAAATTCAAATGAATAAATTGAAATTTTGAAATTTTTATATTTCTTCGAACAATCTTGTGTTCCTGTTCAATGAATGTAGTATAGAAAACCTTTCAGTTAACTAGGTACGAACTAAGGCATTAGTTGATAATCCATATACAGTGTATATTAAATATTTATGATGTGCAGTAATTTATTTAATGCTGGCCATGATATTCATCTGAATTTAACTACGAATCATTACGTGAAGTTTGACAGCAATCGATACTAAATTATTCCTCTGTTTCGGTAAACCTATCGTTTTGAGTGATGCGTTTTTAATTAGATTAGGTCGGTTCATAAATCCGTAGGCCAGTGGTAGGATTCTTTCGACAGCTGAGATGTGATAACTTGGGAAAGGAACTATATATGGAATTACTGCTTATTCTGCGTTGACATATGAAGTGACTCCAGTATGTGATTTAAGTGAATTTATATTATTTGCATTTTGCGTTATGACACGACGTTTAGATTGAGTTGCGACCGTCATTCGTTGTGTTCGTCGTCTTTATTTCAGGAATTGCGATTCCAGACTACAGGTGTGGGCCCTACTAAGGTAAAGGTAAGACATGGTCTTTTGCCACCCTGTAGACTTCGAAGTGAGTAAAGACGTAGTATGAGTCACATATGAATTGATATGCGTATGATCGTTTGAGATTATTCCCAAGTATGGATTTGCGTTTTCCTTTCTTAATTTATCACTAATCTGAACCAGATGGTACTTCAGAGTATGAACCGACGATCTAGTTAAAAAGATTGGAGGTGTCGCCTTATCGGTATTTCCTCCCTCGTTCTAAATTATTGTTTTTTTTTCGCAGCGATCACAAGGATCTCGAATCCTCTTTCCCAGATATTCTTAAATCTGGAAGAGAATTTCTGAACCGCTCGTCTGGGGTGTAGAAAATGTTTGGAGCTGCAGTTTAGGTTAGATGCGTTGCGTGGGTACTCTAGGCTCCTGGCGACCCTATTTATATTTCTGGATTGTTTTTGGTGTTGCAGTTTTGACTTCACCTAGCCAGGAATTGAGTGTGTGATCTTGGTGATCGTCGGTTTGGGGCCGTTTCAATACTTTTGAACTTCCTGAAAGATGTATATAATAGAAGGAGTTCCTCGCACTCTGTACTAATGCTTGTCGCTTCTCATCCGCATAACATTCTAATCCGCTGCTTTTCTTGCTTCTTAACATTCAATTTCTAACCATCCACCTATATCGTTATTCTTATCTCAATCGCCTTTTGCCCTTCGATATTCATTACGGAAAGAGGACAACATTAGACACTTCATAACACCCATTCTTGTTTCATACTGCTTATACATCAATATTTTTCATGCTATGTAAAAGGTTAATTCAGAATACGAAATTATCTTTACATCCATTATTATAATCAAACATAAAAATTAAATATAGCATGTTATAAATTTTGTTTTCTTCGTTAGAAAGGGGCAATGTGTTACGGTCTATGGAGGAAAATCCTACAAGCTAAACACGTATTAAGAAAACATACAGCGAATTTTGAAACCGCTATCAATTTCCATTATAAGATACCACACAGAACATAATTCTCAATCTGTTAATTATATTGTTTTTACTATTTTCTTTACTTTTATTATCAAACATTTCCCTAATTAAACATCCAAGTATAATATTCATGCATATACTTACTACAAAAGTAAAATCCAAACAAAATTCTGCTTTCAGTAAACTGATCTAATTTTTAATTACACTGAATATTTTCTATGAGTAGTGAACAACTCAAAATAAGTATCGTTAGTGTACTTAACAAAAACTTGACTTTTCCTCATTTGAATTCGAATATATTTTATAATCGTTATGCATCTCGGACTCAGGACGGGATAAGATGGGGGGGGGGGGAAGGTGTTAGAATGTAGTCGGCCAGGGTCTAGTTGTTGGTATCATCTTTATTTATCAGATTGAGCCCCTCCAGAGCAGAAGATACGTAGTCATTCGTAGTGAAATATACGCTTCCTCATTATCATTATCATCAATCATCTGCATACCATCATAACCCTCAAAAATAATCTAAAAGCTGATTTATTCACTTATCCTCATTTCCGAGGTGATGTTATAACGCCTTTAACTTGGTAATTTGATACACAAAAACTTGTTAGCCTTTGATTTTTCCACGTGTGCATTCTTATATAAATTTCCTAGTGAACAACTAGTGTACTTCCTACTGAAGAGCTAGCGAACTTCCTGTTGAACAAATAGTATAATTCCTAGTTAATAAATTAGTGAAATTCCTATCGAACAAAATAACCACTGAACAACTAACTACTTAACTTCCTATCGAATAACAAGAAAACTTCCTGATTAATGCTTAATTATTTTACCAGTGAACAAGTAGACTTCCTAGCGAATAGCTAGAGCATTTAGCAGTGAACAACTTAAGAACTTCCCGTTGAACACTTTCTAGTGAACAACTACTAAGCTTCAAGTGAACAGCTAAACAACTTCCTAGTGAACAAATAGGGAAATTCCTATTAAACAACTAATGTATACTCGTAGTAAAAATCGGTGAACTTCCTAATAGACAACTATTAAACTTACTAATGAATTTCCTAATTTACTCATTAGAATATGTACTCCAAACAATATTATGAAGATAATATATGTTTTAACACGATTCGTTCATGGCAACAACAACAACGAATCCCTGACCACAGTGACTTGATTTGAGGTTCGTTATTTCTTTCCATCGAATGGATAACATGTCTTAAAGACAAAAGCTACACTCAAAAAAACTATTGGTGTTTATTGCCACCCCAAAAAGGTGTAATAGAACACCTCTACCTCTACACCAATTCCAGTGCTGGGTAACAACACCAATTCTAGTGTTGGTTAACACCATCCGTGGTGTCGAACACCGTTTCTGGTGTTGACAAACACCTCTACCGATGTTCAGAAACACCGTTAGGAGTGTTAATAAACATCATTGAAGGTGTTTCTTAACACTTCTAGCGGTGTACTTTAACACTCCTAACGGTGTTTCTGAATACCAGTAGAGGTGTTTGTCAACACCAGAAACGGTGTTGGACATTCCGGATGGTGTTAACCAACACTAGAATTGGTGTTACCCAGCACTGGAATTGGTGTAGAGGTAGAGGTGTTCTATTACACCTTTTGGGGTGGTAATAAACACCAATAATTTTTTTGAGTGTACAGTTTAAGGAGAATACCAAACCACTATATTTAACGTGCCTCACCCGAGACTACTAGATCACAAGCAAGAACAGTTAACCAGAGAACGTAATCATAGCAAATAGAAAAGATCCTGAAAGAATAGAAGATTTATAATAAAGACTTAAGGTAGAGAAAGTTTTCACTTCAGTAAGTCTACCAAAGAAATACCTCGAAGCCGCATCATTCTTTTCAGAACTAGGCGTTAGTCCTCTTTGTAAATATTAAAAATCATTTTACAAAAGTGTCGTTGAAGCAAATTAGTTATGAGATCTTTCTTTACGAACTTTCTTTCTTTCTTTCTTACAACTCAATTTAACTTTCTTTTATGTAAACAACAATACCAATTCTTTGTTACAAAGACTAAAGAAAAAGAAGAAGAAAACAGAGCAAAAGCGAAGTAGTACTGTAGTTACCTTATCTTGGGCTTAAGCCTCTTCTTTTGACGTTGCAACGGCTTAATCAAGGGACTTTGTTCCTTTTCAACAAAGAAGTCTCTTGTCATCAAAAGCTGTGCAATGTTTTATATTCCTCTTTCTTCCTTCCTTTTTCCTCTTTCTTTCTATTTCGTTCTTCGCTACGCTCTTTTCTTTCTCTCTTTCTTTTCTTACAAACGCATTTTCAGCTTTTGAGCTTGTCTTAAATTCGTGAACTGACTTGCGTTCGGGGACGCTTGATGAAATTCAAAGAACACCTTAGCTCAGCAAAATTCCAGACGACTTCTTTCTTCATCCTGATACGGGGGAAAAGAACAGTAAAAGAAAGGAAAGACTTTCTCTCTCTCTCTCTCTCTCTCTCTCTCTCTCTCTCTCTCTCTCTGTGTGTGTGTGTGTGTGTGTGTGTTTTCTAATCTTTTAATTCTTCTTTTTCCAACAATATTGTTTCACAAGAGACGTACTCCAAAGGTCTTTCCAGCACAATTTCTTTTAAAGAGACTTTTCAAGAGCTTTTGAATTTGGAAAGAAAGTGTTGCTTATATCAACAACAATTTTAAATGAAAATATACACAGAAAAATTGTATGCATAATGTTAAGGTAATGTGATATCTCAATGCCAAACTGTCACTTTTTTTTAAATTTTATTTCAACTAAAAAAAAACATGAAAAGAAAAACTGTTGCTTTCCCAGAAGAAAGTGACTTCTTCCAGTTTTTCGAAGAAATTTTAACTGCATTATTTAGTGTTCACCTCATTTCTTAGATATTTTATTTTTATTTTCATTTTTTTGTGATATACTGCCTCCTCAGATAAACCTTGAATAATGACATCCCTCGGCGAATAAAGCTAGCATTAAAATTTCTGCCATGTGTGTATAAACTAGTCAACCCACTCTGTTTCTTGTAAAACTGAGGAAACGATATATTTTTCTGAAAAAGAAACGCGCTGTAATTCCTTGGAGCTTGAAGATGAAAAAATGCCACAGAAAACAAAGAAACAAGCTCCTCAGGACTACCCCAAAGAGTTGTACATCTAGTTCTTAACCTATACAAGAATAATGACTGATTTTAAAGCATTTGTAATCGAAGTGAGGGTTAACCTGTTTTTGCTCTCATTAACCTCAGAGGAGTGTCTAAGCCACGCTAGCAAGGGTAAGAATTTCACAGAATTATAGTTGCTTTATATTTTCACTTAGAAAATATTTATTTATGATTACCTATGTTTACACTCTTTCTTTAGACAGAAAACAGAATGGTTTCCAGAATTATAAACTATTTAGGATAATTATTTAACTATTTAGTAGTTAAAATATTATAACCATTTAACAAAAAATAATAATATTTTCCTGTTTAAATTAAGGAAAGGTCTACAGCAGTGTTTCCCAACCTGGGGTCCGCGGACCCCCAGGGGTCCGTGACAAGCATGTAAGGGGTCCGCAATACTTTGCATGTAACGAGAATTTACTTTCCGATATTTATATCATATTATACAGATTTCCTTTTTTAAAGACCACGAAAGCCAAGTTAAAATCGAACTCAACAAACCCAAAGCAATACAGTAAATAAAGTGAATGAACAACATTTAATGGTAAGATATGAAGAGTACAGGAAAAAAAGGCGGAATGTGGATGAAGGGTGATTTCTCGCAAAACGCACGTTAAAGACCAATTCCCTCATTTACTCCCGTGTGTTTCATATTCTTAAAACAGCTATAACTTAATTTTTTGAGCTTTTGTATCAACATTTTCTGAGAGGTTACTTGTCTTTGTGTAGTACTTGTTACGATTAGAAACCCATTTTTTAAATAAAAATAAATTGAACAAAAATTTCTTGGTTTGTAAGCCCTGTATAGGCCGTGTACCATAATTGAAAACAAGGAAATAGTTTGAATTTCTGTTAATTGCTTTTCGACTCTTTTATCGGTTTCGTCGTGGAGTGGCGATTCATCCAAAGTCTTTTGTTGAAGCTCAAGAGAAGTTAAAAGGAGGGACGTGCATTTGACTACAGGAACATGAAGACCTTTCACCACCATTTGCAGCCCTTTAGTCATCGCCAGAATCTCCTTTAACTCAAGAAATCTCACTGTATTGTGTAACGAGACGGGAAGAGATCACGAACATTACATTTTGAAGTAAGCTGGCTATCTCGTGGAAGAGTCCTGACTCGCTTATTCGAGGTCGTGATGAGGTGAGAATTTTCTGGTTGATTCAAAATTAGAACCAAAACTAAAGAACTTCAAGCTTCACGTTGAGCTCTCCGAATCGACAGTAAGGAATACGATTCCTTTCCCAATCTGAACGATTTTCTGCCGGCAAGTGAAACAAAACTTTCGAATGAAAACTTGGGAACATGAAGGAGCATTTGCTTTCTTGGGATTGTCAGCTGAGAGATTAACTTCCGGTTCCCCACGAGAAAAACAATTGGATGAAGAATCGTCTTTCTAAACAATAAATATTAGTTGTCACCAAATGAAGACCAGCTTATTGAGTTGTCCTGTGATTGCTTCTTGAAGATGATATTTCACAGTTTGTGTTTACTAGGAATGGTAGACGTTTGGATTTATCCACGGTCTTTGTATCCTGATGTTCCGAGAAAGGGAATTTCAAATGTGATGTCTTTCGGGACTACTTGTGTGAGTCAACATTTTCTGTACTTGTTTCTATGAAAAATAAGTACGGAAAGAGACTTGATATTCAACCAGATCTGCGCCTGTAAATATCTACTTTGAAGCCACCTATGAAAATGTTGACAGACGCAAAACTACTGTAATCACATTGAAAAATAGTAAGCAAACAAACTCAATAGTTTTTACTATTATTGCTATTAATTGGCGTATTGCAGTATTGTTAGCAAAGCGTATTCAATTGTACTTGCATGTATTGAAATTGTACATCTTTTTTAAGCTATAGATAACACAAAAAATCTACTGATATTTTCTGTATAATGTTTTCCTTGGTTGTAGGAGCAGGGGCCGCAAAAGAACTAGTAAGTAATCAAGGGGTCCGCAGTCTGCAAAAGGTTGGGAAACACTCGTCTACAGAAATATGCTCCCCAAATCCCTTATATTTCGGTCAATCATGGCCAGCTTTCGCCAATAGACCACAAAGATTGCTGAGTCCTGGTTGACCGAATGGTTAGCACTCTCGTCTTTGCTGACCATGGTTCCTAGCTCAAGTTCAGTGGGAGTCCATTGGACAGAGTCCTTCAGAGTCTACTTCACACTAAAGCTACAGATATTTCCCTTGAAAGCTCCCAAGGCGCATCAGTACTTTAATAATAATAAATTCAAATAAAACAGAGCGACCTCAGTATCTGTGCATTTGATGAATACGGTAAGTAATATAACAAAGCTATGTGATTTACCCGCTCGTTGGTGCGGAGTGAATAAAATAAGTTGCCAACAGTACAAATTGTAATACTACTACTTCTAAAACAACAACAAGAAGAAGAATTGCTACTGCTACTGCAGGAACAGTAACTACTACTAAAACTACTAGTATAATACTACTATTCAGGCGCGGATCCAAGGGGGCCTATAGCACACACCCCCCTTGACGTCCAGATATACACTGGATAAAATAACTTTCAATCCTACTTTACATTGGATAAAGTGACACTTAAGGACACAACTATGGATTACCCCCCCCCCCGATCCTATCCTGGATCCGGCCTGCTACTATTATTATTGCTATTATTATTATTATTAGTAGTAGTAGTAGTAGTAGTAGTAGTAAATTATACCTAACGTAGTTCAGTTTATTCAAATCTTAATTAAATTATTATTTATAGTTTGCAACAATCAGCATTTGAATAAAAGACTATTTAAAATATCTATTTATTTCGCTGTTGTTTTAAATTTAAAAAATAAAACAATTTATTCATTTCATTGCAACCAAGAATGGATTGACTGTCTTTTGATGGTACATTATCTCGACTCCTGCTTACTGTACTATCACATTGATATCCCTAAAATCATGAGGTGACCAAGGAGTACCCTCTTGCGAAAAATTATTAAAATCGGATCAGTGTTACTTCATGCCTTTACTTATGACAAACTGTTTTCACTTTCAATTTTATTATATAGACTCGCTTTGCTTCGCTGGGGGCGCTGCCCCCAGACCCAGGTGGAGGCTGCGCCCCCAAATTCAGTAATTTTGGGGTGTTGTGCCCCCTTTATCTTAACCAGAATCTCTCTGCGGGATTGCACCGCAATGGTGTCCATCTGCACCTTTCACGAAGGTTCTGCGCCCCCAATTGGGAGCTTTGCTGTATTTATTGTAACCTACTCTTTGTCATACACCTTCATACAAAATTTCGTTTCTCTAGCTCAAACGGTCTGGAAAATTGGTTTTTGGGCGGCCATTTTGAATCTGACATGGCGACTTTTCCAAAATGTTGTAATATTTTCCTAAACTACTCGTCATGGTATACCTTTATGCCAAATTTCGTATCTCTAGCTCAAACGGTGTGGAAAATTGATGTTAGGTCCTCCATTTCGGATTCAAGATGGCGTCTTTCGATACATTGTGTAATATTTTAGTAACCTACTGTTGATAATGTACGTTCATATCAAATTTGATGTTTCTAGCTCAAACGGTGTGGAAAATGAATTTTAGGGTCCACCATTTTGGATTCAAGATGGTGTCTTTGGAGACTATTGGTAATATTTTCGTAATCTACTAGTGATATTGTACCTTCACATAAAATTTCATTTTAGTAGCTCCAACCGTTTAGGCTGTGTATTCTATACAACAATGGGTTTGGCGGCCATTTTGGGTCCAAGATGGCAACTTTTTCCACATTTTGTAATATTTTCCTAAACTACTAGTGATCATGTACATTCATACTAAATTTGGTGTTTCTAGCTCAAACGGTGTGGAAAATGAATTTTAGGGTCCGCCATTTTGGATTCAAGATGGTGTCTTTGGAGACTATTGGTAATATTTTTGTAATCTACTAGTGATATTGTACCATCATACCAAATTTCATTTTAGGAGCCCCAACCGTTTAGGCTGTATATTCTATAAAACAATGGATTTGGCGACCATTTTGGATCCAAGATGGTGACTTTTCCAAAATGTCGGATTTTTTCCTTTGCCTACTCTTGGTCATACACCTTCATACCAAATTTGGTGTTTGTAGCTCCAGTAGTTTGACCTGTGAATATTGATAATAAGTCAGTCAGTCAGTCAAGAGACCATGGGTGTCCTAGTCATATGCGCAAGTACTTCGAGAGACGATTTGTCACACCAAAATAAGAATAAAAGTTCCTATAATCATGGGTCCGATTTCGCTTCGTTCTGGAGATACAGTGTTTCGAACTTGGAACCTAGAGTCGACCTCTAACAATGAGAAGAAAATGAATAAATCTCAATATATGTCATAAACGACACATTGAATCAAAATTTAGTTTGTAGAAATTTGTTTCTATCAACATGGTGGATATCAGGAGTGAAAAAATGATGTCACCGTATTATCAGTGTTGCCAACCTGCTATAACGTTTAACATTTTCAAATGGGACTATGTCGTATTATTGGAGCATCCTCTAGTGATGATAAACAACATACGTAAAGCACACACCACAATGTAGCAAACTATGGATGAAATGTCTTAAGAAATTCCGTAGTTTGTATCAGATGGTGAAAACCTTACTGTCTGATTCATAGTTTGCAACACTGCGGTGTGTTCTTTACGTATGTTGTTTATCATCACTAGAGGATGCTCCAATAATACGACGTAGTCCCGTTTGAAAATTTTAAACGTTATAGCAGGTTGGCAACACTGACAGTCCGGTGACATCGTGTTTTCACTCCTGATATCCACAATGTTGATAGAAACAAATTTCTGCAAACGAAATTTTTCATTTAATCCGTCGTTTATGACATATTGAAATTCATTCATTTTCTTCTCATTGTTAGGGGTCGACTGTAGGCTCCAAGTTGGAAACACTGTATCTCCAAAACGAAGCGAAATCGGACCCATGATTATAGGAACTTTTATTCTTATTTTGGTGTGACAAATCGTCTCCCGAAGTATTTACGCATATGACTGGGATACCCTGTATATATTGAAGAGATAAAGTTAAGACCATTAATTTTATAACAATGATAATCTTACATAAGAATCATATCCGACAAGACATTGTCTTCCTTTATTGAAAACTGATGGGCTAGCAATGTTTGCATTTGTTTTACATTTGTAGTACACGCTCACCAGGCGGCCAGCTTCACTTCTTTTTTAAAAAAAGGATTTTTCTTCAGTTAAACCTCGTTTATACCTCTTGAAGACATTTTGAATATCTTTTTATCTTCTTCAGACCACGCATCTCTCCCTTTCACTTGTACGTTCCTCTTGTCCTTTCTCTTCGGTCCGTCTTTAGTCATCTGTCACTTTCCAATTCTACTATATTGGTTATTCCCCTATGCCCTTCACTGATGTCCACTTTTTTCTGCTTTACTTTTCCCTCCTCTTTCTTCTACTTCTTGAAGGATTTTGAGATAGTAAAAGAAAGCGCTTGACCAAGGGAGATACCCAGAGAAAATTAAAAGGAGAAGTGAAAATAATGCAATATGATGAATATAGGAGAAGTCGAGAACAGAATGGAAGATAGGCTACAACAACATACGGTGGCTGTGACACTAAAAGGGAGTAAAATTGAGGTCTCCAATTTGCCGGAAGGATGCCGGGAATTTTTCCTGGTGACTGAGGATTTCATCCACTCTATTGATTCCAATTATCATCCCAATCTGGGGAAAGTATTTTTGTAAATATACCCAAATAGGTACTCAGTGAATCAAAAGAGCAAAATTCCGTTCAATTTGAGCGGAAAGAGAGCACCACTCTTTTAGAATGATTTTTCATCGAAGAAAAAATGAAACAATTCCGCTCGAGAAAGATGGGATTTATGGTAGTCCATTTCAATGGGAGCGTAGACATAATCTTTAGGCGAATTTCCATCTATTCAAATAAAGTTTTCAACTTTTGAACACGAAAACGACGCAATAAAATGTTGAAAATGTAAAAAGATGCAAAAGGAAGCATTTATTCATAAGCAATAAGAAAGCAAAGTAATGAACTTATGAATGAACAAGATTCATATCGAGGAGATTTGAAACAGGTACCTTCCGACCAGTTATCCAACGCCTTAACCCCTCAGCTAGCGGTCCACCGCCGATAATACGCCTTCAAAATAGTTTCTTTCATCTCGTCAGGTACTTGAGAACAACATTCAAAGATTTCTTGCCAATCACTTACTCCTGAAGTCTTCTGGTATGTTTTCGTCACAGGGGTATTTTCAAGTTTTCTGTCACCATATTTAACTAAACGCAACGCTATAAATTTCACAGTATAGCTTAGTCTTTTGATAAACTTCGAAGTAAAAAAAGGCGGTGAGCAAAGTTGAGAAGTAGCTATCTATGATGCACTGTAAATCACTCTAAAAAGATGAGAAATCGCTCTTTCAATCTTGAATAATAAATTACATCCAAATGCAATTCCATCTCAAAAGAGCACATTTTCCATCCAAAACGAGAGCGTTGCGTTTGAAACCACTCTATTCGATTGAAAATACCGCTCTACAAAAGAGTGGTCTCTCCTTCTACTCTAAAAGAGTAGAAATTTTGCTCTAAAAGAATGAAAATTTCACACTTTTGATTTAGTGTGTAGTAGGTGCAATCTTAAAGCAACAACTAATGTTAGTATTCCCCCCTTCAAAATAATTAATAACAACTCCAACACTGAATATATGTAGTCGATCAAAATTACCAAAAAAAAAAAGAAGCATAAATTCGATAGAAATCAAAAGTTAACTTACAAACATAATTTGATTTGGGGAGGGGTCCAAGGGCTTCCGGGGAAGGGGTCCAAGGTGTGTCTGGACATGAAATGTATATTAAATATCTTTAATTACCCCTGAAGTTATACTATTTTTTTTCAAACAATTTTGAGCTTTGGGGCGTCTGGACCCCCCGGACTCAACCCCTAAATACGTGCCTGCCTACAAACATCATATGTCTCTGCTAGCGGTGTAGTTAGAATTACATTCAGTGTCCGGAATATAATTAGCTTTCATGTGTGTTGTCCGCTCCGCCTTCCCCCCCCCCTCCTCCCCCCCTCCCCACACGATAGATTATAAAACTAACTATTTCATTCGTTTTTGCTGATTTATTTTGCAGTATCTTGATTTGTGCTGCAATCTCTTCCGAGATAATGGAACTTCATTTGGGGGGGAAAAGGACGACGTCGTTCCACCTCCACCAGTTACAACCCTGAATCGCTCGGCACTAAAAACTTACTCAATCGTTTGTGATACAACGTTGCCAAGTTTCAATGGTTGTTCCACAGATACTTCCGAGCTAATGTAACCTCGTTGTGGGAGACCAGGACAACGTCGTTCCAGCCCCCACCCCACTTCAACGGCGAGTAACTCTGCACTGAAAATTAACTCAATCCTTTGTGCTACAATGTTGTCAAGTTTCAATGATTGATCTGCAAGCTTTTCCCTAGATAAATGAGCCTCTTTGGGAGCTGTAACAACAGTAACCATAACAAAAGTATGCACATGTTTCTGCTAGGTCTTTGCCCAAATTGGCTTAAGCACGCACGCGCGTATCCATTGCATCCCATAGGACAACATTATAAGACTCGGTATCTCAGGATCCATTGCACCGAACAAGACAGTTTCGGTGGTTCTTAGCTATTCTATCCAAGACCTTTCCAACGATACCACAACCACGTCACAACACCTTGTCATTCATCAGATATATTCTTTTGACCTGAACAGACACACAAAGCGGATATATAAGATCTTACATTGTTTGCAATAACTCGCAATATGCTGAATTGAATTTTATTTAAAGTCTTTGTGTATATCCAGCTCAGGCCAGGATAGGGAAGAGAAGAGGATAAGGAAGGTTACTAAAGGTGCCATCCCGGCATTCACCTGGTGAAACTAAGGAACACGCTAGTAAACTTCAGTCAGGATTGTCTGTTGTGTGGTTTGACCCAATGCCGATTCGAAGTCCGTAATGTGAACGTCTAGAAGTTGTCCTGTGAACGTCTGGCTTCGTCTTGCAATTGTGTTCAATTATAGAGAAATTATTTCTCTATTTGTGGGGGCAAATATTACGTAGACTTTAGGTTTTGTTATTTGGGGGCTAAAGAGAAGTCTACTCGAGCGTAACTCAGATAAAGGTTTGAGCATTCGCAAATACGAGAGGGACGTTCAGCGTGAGTTAAGTGGATATTAGCT
>JAGDQP010040862.1:4013-14741 GCA_022664845.1 Lepisma saccharinum | reverse complement strand
TTGATGACAATATGTCTTTCCCCGTGGGAGTACCTCCGGCCCTCCAATGCAGTGATACGGCCAGGCCCAAGGTACAGTCTGTCCCGATTGTATTGAAAAGAAAGGTGGCAACCCTGTGTAAGTGAAGTTTTGCACGGTTTCCATCGATTTTCCACTGCAAAATGTTTAAAGTTGGGTGTGTTGTAAAATAATTGTGGTCAGATCCCCGCAGGGGTGGCCTTGCAGCTCTTTCACCCACATTTACCAGACACGAACATTCACCATCATCTATTGTAGAACATTGGACTTATCATGATATGATGTAAATCGGTGATGATTAAATAAATTCCTACGTTTTAACTTATTCCAATGAAACACTGTAGACTCAAATAGCAGGTATCAAGTTACTGAAGAAATAATTACTGAAAACTTCTAGCAAAGTTATCAATTTGTCCGATTTACAGAAAAGTCCAGCAGACTCAGGGATTTCAAATTACTTGTAACTTCACAGTAAAAGCCAATTATTACTTTTAAAATTTAATATATTAACCATGATTTTAGCCTTTAGTTTACTGCAAAAAGAGTTAGCATATTTATTTTTTGTAGGTGTTTTTTTTTTCTTTGACCTCACATAATTCTATTATCTAGATATAACAATTCACAAGAAGTGCATTCATTTTTCTTCAAGTTTTATTAGTTAGTCTGATTAATTAAAGAAAAACGTTATTAATTTATTCTAAATTTTATTTATGGACTTTTAAACAACTTTAGCTCACGTCGGAGAGCCTAGTCAAGCACCAGGGCCCGAATGATAGCATTAGTTTTAACAATAATTTTAAACACTTCACTGATGATGAGTGTTAGTACAGATGTAAAGATTGTAATCACCTACAAGAAAACATATATTTAATTCATTACAGTTACCAGTTTCTTTTCTTTTTGTATAGTCCAGTCAAATTAGATTCTGTACGTGAACTAATTCCCATAAAGTTAATTCTTGACAGAAATGTAGTACTTGTAGCTCTAGTGAACATTCTAAAAGCCTGAGGTAATCCGAGTAGTGTTAATAGCGCCATATTGGAAAATGGTGGCAATTTATCACTTTTTGGATTATAACTCTTAACAGTGCGAGTTAGAGAAAAATGTTTACAATAAACATTGTAGCTGATAACACAAGAAACATAAAAGACAATGTACACATTTTGCGAAAAATCTTGTGCTACATCAAGCTTTTTTAATCTACATCCAGAAGATTTCTTAAATATTGCCCCCCAACAACGTCTCGGTCTTAACAGCTCCATCTATTTCTTCTTGTTACCAACGAGAATGGCAATGTGTCATTTTTATGCTATGAGGCCATCTTATTCATCGTAATTTCATTATTATATTCTAATTCTTTAGTAACGTCCATAATAATCCGTGCGCTTTAAGTATGTTGTAAGGACATCCTTGAGGGAGTTTTAGCCATAGCAACCGAGTCCTGGATGTAGACGCGGTTCGATGAGATAATTTAAAAAATACGTCATAGTGATTTTCTTAAGTTTTTCATGCAAAACCAAATGCTATAACTTCCTTATTAATTAACATAGTGACTTAATACTTTGCGTATAAGCCTAGATTTGCGTCTTAAAGCTGAAGAAGTCATTTTGAGTGGTGCAACTCTCCAAAACTGCAACCAAAAATCCTAATTTTACTCTGAAATATATATATTTTTTTTCACTAACCATGCACTAGCTATCTCGTACATCTAGGTACGCATGGGTCTAAAATTTATTTCTGGGTGAGGCCAAATTGACGTCAAGATGGTCTTACTCATATATATTTGTTTTAATTCTGGCTTAGGAATAGAGCAATAATATTAGTGCCATGCGTATTGACGAGCACTAACAATGCACGAACGATGTAGTAACATATATCGTTTTATTTGCGAGAGCCTTACGAAGGACAAGACGAGCGTCAGCCATAGTGCTGTTACCGACCATACCATTCACTTTATCTTATCTTACCTTACGGAGGACTATGGGAATGGCCAATTTCACGTCAAGTTGACTTCCAACGCAGTTACTATATTTACTTCTCTCTCTGGCCGCATTAGACCACTAAAGATGCACTAACGAACCAACATGGTTTAATCGCCGAAAACTTTACGGAAGGTTATGTGGGGGGGGGGGGAGGAATTTGACGTCAAGTTGGCCCACCTACAGTTTTTCTCTTCTCACTTTGTTCCCATTGGAGCACTAACGTTAGTGTTATGTGCACTGACGATGAACTAATCAATGGATATCGTCTCATCCTCTAACTCCATATGGGGGTCAGTTCTAGTCATACTACTGAATTCCAAAACCTCCCTCTAATACAATCGAGTACACTCAGTGGTACTACATGAGAAAATATTCACGAAGCAATGTCTCAAAACGATTCATTGAACTCATTTCTACAAATTCCTACTTCACATCAAATACCAAATGCATTGGAAAGATGTCTCAGCCGAAAGGTTACAAGCGGGAGGCGTACAGAATACATGCTCATCACCGTATCACCATCTCCAGCTCTGCTTACGTTTTAAGTGGCGATTCCATTATTGTCATTGGAAATGAATCTGTTGAGTGCCTAGAACTGCATGACAATACAACCTCTATAGAAGACTCGAGAAAGTGAAAAATACAGAAAATGGTCCAATGAAACTCGTTCAGCTTATCCAGATATGTGGAATGGAAGAAATCAGATGATTATGTGCCGTTAAGAAGCTGAAATCTGACATATTGTTCTTTTAATATGCGGACATTATTTTTGTGTATGGGGCTTGTGGTGGGAATAGTACTGCAGCCGTACAGGAATACCGACGACGCTAACCAAACCACAGAATACCGGACAGTCGAGCTTTCACAATTAACCAGTGGCTCCGAATGATGGGTACCGTCCCTAATGCTGGTGTGTCACACGATAAGAACAGACAAATACCACGCCGGAGACGACAAGCGATACTGGATGACGTGCTACGTAGTCCTACCACCACTACGCGCTTATTAGCAGGACGTCTGCACGAGGGTTCACATGTGTCTGTTTTTGCGGACATTACATGAGGAGGGTATGTATCCATACCACCTTCAACCAGTACATGCACTTCACGTTGGTGACAACATCCGCAGGAAGATTTTTTGTGAGTGGATAAGTAATCATCACCAACTCGTAGCTCTCATGTTTACCGACGAGGCAACTTTCACGCGCGATGGTATTAACAACTGTCACAACTGGCACCACTGGTCACATGAGAATCCACATGCAACATACACGCGCAATGTCCAACTATGCTTTTTAGTGAACGTGTGGTTTGGTATTGAGGGTAAGGAATTAGTTGGCCCTGTGTTTTTGGAAGAACGTGTCGCTGGTGCAGCCTACCTTCGGTTTCTGGAAGAAACACTACCTCGGTACCTAGAGGACATTCCGCTTGCAACCCACCAGGGTATGTTGTATCAGATGGACGGAGAACCATGTCACTCGACGCGCAATGTGACATGCTACCTTCACACACAATACCCAGGCCGGTGGATAGGATGCTTTCGGCCAGTTCAATGGCCACCTTGATCACCCGACTTGTCATCCATGGATTACAGGATTTCAGGCTGGTTAAAAGACAAAGTGTATGCGCGTCAGGTGAACACACCAGAGGACCTTCGGGGTCGCATTGTGACCGCAGCGGACGAACTTCGGCGCAACAGGGAGGCACTGCGCGAATATACACAATCATTGCTGGTGGGGGCCCGCAAGTGTATTGGGGTTTATGGTGAGATTTTCGAACACCTGATCTGACACTTGTGCATTGTAGACGTAACCTTAGATTTCTGTAACATGTTATCTCACTTTCGCATGATTTTGTGTAGTGCTAGTGGGTCAAACTTGTCACCATGGCACAACGTTTCTGTAAGTATATGTCTGCAATGAATCCTGAAAACATATATGTTTATATGAACATTTTTTTATGTACTGGTCATGTACAATCACCTCCTCAATTATTTACCTTTAATGTTGGAACACCCTATGTATATACAGGGTGCGTAAGAACTACGTAGCCAAACGTCGGGAGGTGATGCCTCTCATTCAAAGAAGCAAAAAAGGCATATTGACCGGGGGCGAAATTCCGCCCTGGTGAGGAGCTACAGTGTGCCGAAAGCATGGGGAAATGAACTTTGGATCTTTCTGTTTCCAAAATGAATAACAATAAAGGTAATGCGGCTTGTTGCCGTCACAGACTTTACACCTGCTCATTCCAAAAATGCAGGTTTCAAAATTGTGGAATGGGTGCGCAGGGGATTCCTCAAAGGCAGTGGGGGATTTTGAGGGAGTCCCAGAAATGCGCTGAAGTAAAGATGGGTCAAAAGAAGCATGAATAGGGCTAGTTTCAAGCAACGAACAATAATCCGGGGGCAAAAAATACACATTTGTATTGAAAGGTTAGCTTAGCTGTCATGAACATTTTTTTTTACATTTGGGACCCTCTGACCACCCCTACCTCTCAGCCAATCTTGGCTCAGCCCCGCTTCGCGCATTTGAAATGCAGCGAACTGAAAATGTTCTCCACGGGACTGGGGCAGGCCATCCCCGGTATTCGTCTCCCTGCTTCGGCCCCTGACACGGCGCCGAAGCACGGAGTCGGCAGGACCTGTTGTTCCTCAAGGTATTGTTTTACATAAAAAAAGAGAAAATAATAGCAAAGAGAGGGGGGCCTGGGAAGTTCTTTTAGCCTGGCTCCCGCTGGCAAATCCAGGCCCTTTTTCCGCGAGTGGGGGAATTTGTTCTTTTATTATTTTTTTATTTTCACTTCAGTTTACAATACGGACATACATGGACCTGAGCTGTAACAAAATACAATCATATATTAAGTACACTGTGTTAGTGGTTTAATGTATCAAGTAATTATTTATTTGGGTTAAATTTTACTATTATTTATTAATGTTTTTCACTTTATTAATTCCTGCTTTTATGTTGTGACTTCAGTATTTTCTTAAGTGTCTTCCTTACTAATCATATATATCGGTGTTATTAGTCCTTACATAGTTGACTAGTTATTATTGTTAGTATCAGTTTTTTTTAATTTATACAGTCAAAATTACGTTATTGAAATCACTTCCCGCACTGTGCTATCTGTGTAACTATCTTAATAAAAATTTATACTTCATTTTCCATAAGCTACTCATTAATAATATATAAAATATTTCTAAAATAGAAGCAATTCAAATACAAAATACAAGGACACTAAACAATCATTCATTTATATGGACTTCAGTTCCTCTATCTATACATTTTAAACCAAAAAATATATATCATCAGCAAATTATCACAATAAGTATTAATAATAGTTTACATTTACATTTAATTCCCTATGAATTGCTCCGTATCAGAATTTAATTTTTATCCTTCACCTATCTACTCTAAGCTAATCCTAACTATCCTAACTACTTTCACTCTCATCATCCATTCTCACCAGGGAAGTCAGCCGTTAAAGTTCATTCCAGGGGGCTGGGACACACCCTCCATATCCGTATAGATTGTGGCCTATCCTGGAAGTTTCTTTAGAGCCGAATCTTCAACCACCCCGCACATTCACAATAAACTTCATACTTCTTTCGAATTGCACATCACTATTAATTTTACCAATCCAGTTACCTCGGTACTCCGCTTACCATCCATATCCATAGGATTGGTGGTCAGGCACTGGGGGTTTCTTCGCGGATGAGTAATCGTTAATCCCGAAAGTTCTCGCACTCACGCACTCCCGCAACGCTAAACGGCTGGCCTCGGGGCATACCGGTTTCGGTTCGCGATTTAGCGTTGAGTCCTCACAATTTTGTAAGAACCACAGCCGTGGAAAGATGTTTAATCCACAAAGTTCGTGTGAATTCTTATATGTGAGTTTCCCGCTTTCCGCTTCTCCCGCACCGCGTATTCCCCTTGGTACCCGGGTCGCGCGCGTCACACATTCTTCGACTACGTTATTTACATTATTTACAATATGCATTGTTTCTCGTCTTCATTCTTGGTCATATATGTTCCTCCTCATTCTCCTCATATAGATTTCTTTCTCCTTATATGAGATGATGGTAGCCAACAGATCCAGGGAGGTTCTTTTGATGTCATCTTCGATTATTTCGCGTATGTCAACGTTCTTTAGTTCGTTTCTCAAATCCACAATTCGAGCATCAACAGTTTCATCCGCCTTCATGAACAAGATAGAATGTTATTGTGTGGTTGGATGACGGAGATTATGTACTTCATCACAGAAGGAAAGAATTCATGTTCATCCTTATTACGGCCGATTGTCACGTCAGAGAATGTACTGTATTTGTAGATTCGATTATGTTAATATCAAAATAAGTGCGCATGCAAATGTTCACCACTTGAGTGACTGAAGTGTGATTAACGTCCTACACGAGCTGCTGTGTTTTTAAGGATGGAACCTACAGTTTAACGTGGACTCCGAACCAATTGTGTGCTCACCGTTAATCGAAATTGGGGCAGCGAACGAGACCCGTCACACACAGGGGTACTGCAAAACAGGCAGGAGTAAGAGGAACATACAATGAACGAAAAACTGATGTAGTTGTGATCAATGAAACAGAATGTCACTGCCGAGTTGAAGTATAGGTAGATGCAATGTACAGACGTATCCAGCTGAGATCTTGAAAAAAATAAACAACAACAACAACGCTTGCACAATTGCTACCAGTTACGGGTAGAAGGAACGTTGTAAATTCTGTCCGGCGTGTTTGCCTTTTCATTTTTCCGAGAGGTTAGTCAAAGTGAAAAATAAGATGTAGCTACTGCCATATCATACCATTTTATACCATACCATAATTACCGTCATCCAACCACACAATAACATTCTCTCTCGCTCATGACAGCTAAACTAACCTTTCGATACAAATGTGTATTTCTTGCCCCCGGTTGTTATGCAACCACGAATAGTTACATAAAATCGTTCGCCACTGTTCGAGATTTCGACCTGTCGCAAAACGGATTATTGTTCGTTGCTTGAAACTCGTCCTATTCATGCTTCTTTTGATCCATCTTTACTTCAGCGCATCTCTGGGACTTCCTTAAAATCCTCCACTTCCTTTGAGGAATCCCCTGCACACCGATTCCACAATTGTGAAACCTGCAATTTTTGGAATGAGCAGGTGTAAAGTCTGTGACGGCACCAAGCCGCATTACTTTCATTGTTATTAGTTTTTGAAATAGGAAGATGCTAAGTTCATTTTCCCACGTTTTCGGCACACTGTAGCTCCTCACCGGGGCGGAATACCCCCCCCCCGGTCCCTATGTCTTATTTGCTTCTTTCAATGAGAGGCATCACCTCTCGACGTTTGGCTACGTAGCTTTTTCCGCACACTGTATATATATATATATATATTTATATATTTATACACGTTAGCGGCCATAATTTTGAAGATATTTGGACCAAATTTTAATATGTTACTTCTAGGCTTAATTGCTCGGCTAAGTTCTCTAATGAGCAAAATCGACCAAGGTCGGGGGAGTGGGTTGAAATTTTTAATATATATATATATATCCATATAAGACTGACTCATCAATATAAATTCACAGGCAAACTACTGGTGCTAGAAACAGTAATGTTAATATGAAGGTGTAGGACCATGAGTAGGTAAAATAAAAAAAATGATATTTTTTTTATTGACAATAATTTTGAAAAAGTCGCCATTTTGGATACAAAATGGCCGCCAAACCCATTGTTTTACAGAATAGAGGGCAAAAACCGCTGCAGATAGAGAGATAAAATTAGGCATGAAGGTACAACATAACTAGTAGATTGCGAAAATATTACAGAATGTATCCAGAAACGCCATCTTGGTTACAAAATGGTGTACTCTAAATATACATTTTCTACACCGTTTGAGCTAAAGATACGAAATTTGGTATGAGGGTACATGGTGACTATTAGGTTAAGAAAATTTTGAAAAAATGTTTAAAGCGTAGCCATCTTGGATCCAAAATGGCCGCCGAACCCATTTATGTATATAATATACAGCCTAAACGGCAGGAACTATTGTATTGAAATTCGGTGTGATGGACGCTAGCGGCCATAATTTTAAAGATATTTGAATCATTTCTTATGTTATTTCTGGCATATTAGCTTGGCTAAGTTTCTTAATGAGCAAAATCGGCCAAAGGGGTGGTCGGGGAAGGGGGTTGAAATTTTGAAAAATATATATATCACCCCTATGGAGTTTAGAGGGAAACATTGTCTGCATAATTATAGTACTTCCTATGAAGTTTACGGTGATACCAAGGATTCATGGGTTGTGGGAGTAGGTGTGGATTTTTTTTTTAAAAATAAACGTCTTCTGGGGTATCGTTAAAAAACTCTTTATGAATAATCTACAAATCAATATTTCTTTTCGATAGCACCCATACAAGGCGAGAATTGAATTTTTGAAAGTAAAAAAAAATCGAGATCTACCTCAATCTGTAGGCCTGAAAAGGAATCTTTTTGCGTGGTTCACAAGTGTAATGAGCATATCAAGATGATTTTAAATGGAATCTACAAAAAATTAAAGTAATTGACTGGAACAAAGATTATTTGTCCTGAATATAGCTAGGAGATTTTACCAACTTAAATAAGAAGATATGTAGCATAATCATCACTTTTCACTTTATATTTTCAAAATGTTAAACAAAACAAAAATGATTTCCAAAGTTGAAATGGATGCAACTTCCGACTTTTGTTGTATGTCAAGCCTCTGTAAGTAGAGATGCAATTGATATTATATGTGACTGGACCGGGGATCGAACTCGTGACCTTTGGGTTACCGTCCCAATGCCCTACCAACCCAATCACACACCTTCCAATCTTGATGTCGATGTTCTGTTCCATGTGTGGAGTACCACAACTCCTAGTTGTGCTTGGACTTTCCTGTGTCTCATAATGGTGAACATCTCACACGGAAGAAATAATTACAAAAGTTGAAATGGATGGTAACCCAAAGGTCCCGCGTTCTATCCCCGGTTCAGTCTCATACTTTTCACTCTTTAATATGAATTGTACCTGTACCTACAGAGGCTTGATGTACAAAAAAAAATCGGAAGTTGCATTCGTTTCAACTTAAGAATGGTTAAAATTAGGCTTCATCTTCCTACTTTCTCATTGCCAGAAAAACGGACACTGCCAATCAAAGTAGTAGTGCTCCTTTAAGGATGAAATAAATATGATATTATATACTTAAAATCACTAAGATAGAGAGAAGAACGAACGAATCACAAAGCACCTCATAAAGGAACAATCCATTCTGTAGACAGTGAAAATATAAGTTAATATTTACAAGATTCATATTATGGTTCTAGTTAAAAATATTTTCATTTCATACATTAAAGAATGTGAGATTCCACTTGTTTGTTACTACGTCGGAAAACCGCAGATACAGTCATTTGAGCGAAGAGAGATGTGAGAATTAAACGAGAAACCAAGCTCGAACCTGTAACTGAAAAATTTAATCAAAAGTTCAAAGTTCAAGTTTTATGTATACATAATGCATATGTTCTAGCTCGTAGAGTGATTTAAAGTTTCTTCTCTCTGGAAGAATGTTATATATCTCATGATTAATTGGTATATTCAACATGCATTTCAGATATTATTGTGCGTATAAAAGCCCCGCCTCTACATTAAATCCAAGAGAATAGAAATTAACTCTCTCTGTCTTTCGCTTTCGCTCTGTCAGTCTAACTCTATTACGTACATGTAAAGGGTTTTCCATCTACATTTTTTAACTTCAATTTTTAATTTTATAAGTTTGATTTTGTAATTCACTTGCGTTTCTAAATTTCTGCATCAAAGGCCTTGTCAACAAATCTGCTTATCTTTTCAGCCCTTTTTCACTGGAATCGGTAGATAATACAGAACCAAGATATGATAAGAACATATTGTTTGCAAGTTTATTTATTCGAGTTTTCTGAAAAAAAAATATATATATATATTTTCTGTGTTACAGAGGATAACGATATATTGTCACTAAAATCCGAATCAAACCTAGTGTATCGGATAGAGCATTGTGTGATATGGAGAATACCAAAAGTTAAGGTTCGATAGATACGGGGAAGAGGAACTAGCGGGGCGAGGGGGTGACCTCGAAATTCACAGAGGTTAAATAAAGGATATATCCACGTTGATTCAGAATGGAGGACGTTATTTACGGGAGGTGATTTCTGACATTGAAAGAAGTAAAAAAAAAGTTCTTATGAACTTGGGTGAAATTCTACTTCATTTTGGAGATACAGCGTTTCCAGCTTTGAGCCGAAAGTCGACGCCTAGCAATGGGAAGAATGAATAGTTCTCAATATGTCAGAAATGACGAATTGAATAAAAGTTCTGTTTGCCATATTTTGTTTCTGGCAACATGATTGACGTCAAGAACGAAAAAAACGATATCACCCGATTTTCAGTGTTGCCAAACCGATATAAAGGTTAATTTGTTTCAAATGACACTACGTTCTGTTATTGGATATTTGACATTTCTAGTGATGATAAAGAACAAACTTAGAGCACACAGCACAGTGTTGTACACTATTGATCAGACGGAAAAGTTTTCGCGATCTACGAAAATTACGAGTCAGTTCATATGAAAGCGTCCAGCTTGTTTGCTCTACAGCTTTCAAAATAATAATAATAATAATAATAATAATAATAATAATAATAATAATAATAATAATAATAATAATAATAATAATAATAATAATATA
>JAGDQP010040861.1:0-17134 GCA_022664845.1 Lepisma saccharinum | reverse complement strand
AAGACGACACCTTTATATACATTGTTAAAAAAGGACAAACAATTGAAATTGGATCAAGAACAAAAGCATGCTTTTTTAGAGATGAAGATACAGCTAACCAATGTCAGTATTAATGCAACGTGATATCAACCAACCATTGTAGATTAATCGTCACAGGATTTTCTGGTTACTTATGACAACGTTGAATTGAAGAGAATATTGTATTACAATATGCAAGTATATCACTAAACGATGTATAACGTCGATTTTTCGTAATAGAGAAAAAATGTCTAATTATTGTATAAACTATTTATATTTTTCTAAATTCTTAAAAGGTAAATCACTTACAGTCTATATAGAACATAATTTTTATAAAATGACTGAAAGAAGAAAAATGTGGAGCTCTAGGACCTTTAGAAGGGCCATTTAATAAAGGAGTATAATTTCACAGTTTGTTAAAGGAATGGATAAAAATAATAATGTAGGCAATGCCGTAAGTCGTCCTCCAACCAATCATTGTAACAAAACTCATTATATTAATATTAACGAACAAGATTTGAGTTATTTGGATTTCGATTATGAGGATAATAACTATTTAAGACCAATTATAGCAGAAACCAAAGTGCAACGTTTATTTAGATCTAAGAAAAAAATAAGTGCGAACATAACGTGCTATGGCCGCAATATGGCAAAGGAAATTATTGGAAAATTGTGGTCCCTGCGAATACGATGAAAGATATATTGAGGAAATTTCAAATAACTTGAGACATTTTGCTATCAGTAGAACTACCAAACTATAGAAACGGAGATAAGAAATCCACGTAACTTAAATAAACCAATATATTCAATGTCAATTTCAATATTAATAAGAAAATTACCTAATACACATACGTATATATTTATATTGTAAATTGTAGATGTAGCTACTAAATTCATTATGCTTTGTCCATTAAATCAAGCCCCTTATCACAGAAATTGTAAAACATCTGCAGAATTATTTCTAATATTATGGTTTACCAAATACAATTTTATCGTATAATGTACCACAGTTTGTATCGGCTAAGTAGCAATAGTTAATGCAATGTAACAGTTTAAAACATGCACTAAATATCATCCAGGGTCAATGCCGATATAATGTTGCAATATAGCTTTATGCATAATACTCCGCATCTATTGTAAGCAAGATCACACTCTACGGAGTCAGTTTCTACAGCATGTTGTATATGTCATGAATTGCAGTATTTCGGAATATCATCAAGAAACTCCTCATAATGCATTTTTAAATCTCCCGCGTTATGATTGCGTGCGCAAAGTGCTCAACTCACTAAATATAGTGGATGTAAAATGACCAACATCGAGAATATTTAGGATTTTGACATTACCAAATAATATCAAAGATGAGGATCAAATCCAAGTTAACTTGTTAATATACCGCAAATTACATTTTCTAAGTTCTGAAATTAATATAATCGCAAAAATATATCATATCTATGACGGTCCATATATGGATATTCGTCTTTGTAAAAAAGATAGCAACAATTGTGTTGTTAGAAACTTGTCAACAATGCTTAGAAAATATCAGCAATTTACGAAATTTTAAACGTAAAGATGATATATATATGATGATTTAGTGAAGTAATTGAAAAGGACACAAAATATAAAGGGGCAATTAGATTTCGAGAACAACGAGTAGCATCAAGCAAATAAAGAATTATTACCAAATGACGTTAGTGATACTATTACTAATAGAGCTGTACAATTAAATTCCAGGTAATATCGCCAGCACAGATGTCGAAATTTTAATTGATACTTGAGCTACATGATCGTTATTAAATTACGATCTTCCTTTTAAGATCGAAGCAACAACATACATCTATGAAGTTAGAAGTGCTAAGTTCTGAAGGAGTGTATATTTGAGCAGCAGATAGCAAGATTATAAAATATAAAGGTCTAATAAATGCGAATATCTGGTTAAATGGGAAAAATATGTTAAATTGGAATTTTATGTAGTAAAAGGTTGACCGCATGTGTTAATTTTGTGTCAGAGGTTTTTGAAAATCATTCTAAGAGATAATTTTCTACTATCTTGACGAATATCTTATGTTGATCAACCAAAATAATAATAAAAAAGTAATGTAATGTGCCTAAAAGGTTGAGCATCAGAATGAACAACGTGTACTAAGTACAGGAAAAAAGGTAGAGTCCTTAGAAACGAAGCGACATGTTTTCTTTACTTTATCGCACGTTATAAATAATCAAAATAATATATTATGTTACTGTAGCGACCCATTTTCGCTTGCTCGGAACATACCTTACCTTCCCGTTTTTATGTCTTTTTCCTCTTTCTTGTTCGTGCTTTGTGGGCGATATTTTTTAGTGTTCGGCTTTCCTTAAAGAGTTTTATTTGTCCAGATGACAATGAAGATTAGCCATACAGAACATCCTTTTCATTGTTTTTTGGCGGATGCTTATCTTTATTGTTTCTTCATTTTATTACTGAACATTGTATTACTTTGCACATTTTATTAGATAGATTTCTATAATATTTTTGTTTATTTGAAAACCTTCAAAAACAAACAAAAAGGTTTGATTGTTATTTTATTTTTCATTGACATTTTGATGGTAAACAACATCCCCTTCCTCTTCTGGTTGCTGATATTATTAGCATCGCTGATTGACTGAGGGCCAGTCGGTAGTTAAAACTTGGTCGTCGGGCAGGCAAAGCTGTGAAGAATTTACGCTGCCTTCGAAAGTCAAACATAAACAAAAATATAAGGCAGTCAGCGATTAAAATTATAATAATATACAGGGTGGTGCAATTAAAAGTTGCCACCCATTGTAACACCCGAACTGCTACAAATATGATAACATGCAAAATCACTTCTAATATTATTTTGAGGGGCTATCATTTTGAGCTATAAAACTTAGCTCCCAAGGGGGATAGGCGGGGAGCAACTTCAGTTTCAAATCGGAAAGACGATCGAGGGATATCTCGTTTGAAAATTCTTGACAAAAGAAATATTTGGGTGAAACCTTCATGTGGCTATGTTGTCCCTATCCAAAATGGCGGGAGTTCAAAGTCATATCCATAAAGACCTTTGCCACCTATTCTATCGTCCGAACGGTACAAACATATGATATAATGCAAAATCACGTCTGGCGTATTTCGAAAAGCTATCATTTTAAGTTTTAAAATTTCACTCCCAAGCCCCCCAAAGGGGGTTAAGGGGGGGTAACTTAAAATTTCATATCAGAAAGGTTGTTGAGTGATATCTCATTTGAAAGGTCTTGACATCAAAAATGTTTCGGTGAAACTTCCAAGTCGCTATGTTGTCCCTATTCGAAGTGTTCAAAGATCATGCACATTAAGTCCTTTGCCACCCCTTCTATTTTGAATTTCTACAACTAACGCTGAACTTGGAACTTTTTGTTAAGAATGGTCCTTAGTAAAGAATTAATAATTAAAATATAAATTTGTGTACATATGTATGGAAGTTGATGGCGGGCACTTCGAACATCTAATAAAATAAGTTTTTGTTACAAGTGTGAGTTTTCGAAGTGTTTCAAACTGTATTTACTGGCACATTATTTGTATTTATTTAAAATTAAATTCAATGTATGATACGCAATAGTTAATCACGTGATCTGTGTCTTCATTTATCACAAGTTAAGTGTGAAACCAGAAGAACCAGAGGATTGATGAGCAAAGCAATTGCCTTAAGCTGATAGTTACAACTGTACACGTATTAAGGCTGGTGTATTGTAGCTTGTCCTTTAATAAAGTACCATCTTCCTCTTCTGGACACTGTTCCATTTTTAGCATTTAACTATGTCCAAGTACATTTCTTGCAAAGCATTCCCAGGCATTTGTAACTTTCTCGATTTCCAATGTATCATTTTTGTTTTAGATTTATATTCAATAAAACAAATCTTTTTTACAATAACGTGTTAGTTGATCTACAGTAACAAACGAAAAAAAAACATACCATTGTTTCGTAAGGCATACTACTCCGATAACGATCTTTCTGTTTCCAGTCTTGAAATTGTTAAGCCGCAATTGTTTTGGATAGGTACAACATATGGACTTGAAAGTTTCACTACAATATTTCTTTTGTCAAGACCTTTCAAACGCGATATCAACCGATCCCCTCTCCGATTTGTAATTTCAAAGTTTACCCCCTTGGGGACTTGGGGCCAAGATTTATAGTTGAAAATTATAGCCCCTCAAAATAATACTGGACGTGTTTTTGCATTCTTTACTAGCGGCCATAACTTTGAAGATATTTGAACCAAATTTTAGTATGTTATTTCTAGGCTTAATTGCTCGAAGAAGTTCTTTAATGAGCTAAATCGACCCAAGGAGGCCGTCGGGGGAGAGGATTAAAATTTTGATAGTATGTATATCCATATACCGTAAAGTACAAAATAGCCCCATGGACACTCACTGACTGACTGGCTTATCCATATAAATTTACAGGCCAAACTTCTGGAGCCAGAAACACCACATTTGGTATGAAGGTGTAGGACCATGAGTACAAAGTAGGGAAAATCTGATATTTTGAAAAAGACACCATCTTGGATCCAAAATGGTCCACAAACTTATTGTTGTATAGAATAGAGAACTTAAACCGCTGGAGCTAGCGAGATGAAATTTGGCATGAAGGTACAACATCACTACTAGGCTGCGAAAATATGACAAAATCTATCCAGAGACGCCATCTTGGCAACAAAATTGCGAAGTCTAAAAATCCATTTTCCATACCGTTCTAGCTAGATATACGAAATTTGGTATGAAGATACATGGTGACTATTATGTTGAGAAAATATTATAACATGTTGAAAACGTCGCCATCTTGGATCCAAAATGGCCGCCGAACCCATTGCTGTATAGAATATACAGCCTTAACGGCTGGGACTACTGAAATAAAATTTGGTGTGAATGTACAATATCACTAGTAGGTTACGATTTATTACATACATCTAAAGGCGCTCTCTTGGATCCAAAATGGCGGACCAAAAATTCCATTTTCGACACCGTTTGAGCTAGAGTTACGCAGTTTGGCATAAAGGTGTATCTTAACTATTAGTTTAAAGAATACACAATTTTAGGAAAGTTGATATCTTGAACCCAAAATGGCCGCCCAAAATAATGTTACACCAAATGACTTAAAGAAATGAAATTTTATTTGGAGGTGTACATTCACGAGTCACGACAATATAATAAAACGTAAAATAGCGCCCGAAAACTCATTTTCTAAACCACCAAGGCTAGACAAACGAAATTTGGTATGATGGTGTACCATGACAAATAGGTCACAAAAATTGTGAAAGAGAGTGTCTGATTACTATAAAGGAGGGTGCAGCCCCCAGCGAGCAAAGCGAGTATATATAAATATTTACATGCTAGCGGCCACAATTTTGAAGATAGTTGAACCAAAACTTATTATGTTATTTCTAGGCTTAATAGCTCGACTAAGTTCGTTAATGAACAAAATCGGTCGCGGGAGGGGTTGAAGTTTTGAAAAAAAAATATCAGCCCCTATTGAGTTTAGAGGGAAACTTTGTCTGCATAAATTATAGTACTTCCTATGTAGTTAACGGTCACACCAACGACTCAGGGGATGAGGGTACGAGTGGGGGTGGAGGTGAAAATTCAAAAAAAAATAAAACCACGTCTTGTGAGGTATTGTTGAAAAGCTCTTGATGAATAATCTGCAAATCAATAAATAGTTTCTCGATAGCGCTCATATAAGGCGAGATTTGTTTTTTTGAATATAATAATAAATAAAACAAACTTCGAAATCTACCTCAACCTGTAGACCGGCCGAAAGGGATTTTGATTTTCTTGTGTTTTTTTTTTTTCACAAATCCAGAAACTAATTAGATAATAGAACGAAAATCACAAAACAATGATTAATTATTATTTTTTTATTTATATCATTTATATATTACTACGTCAGTTATGGTCTGAGCCCGTTACAAGTCTGAGGCATGACGTCCCTTGGCGAACCCTTTTCTGTCATCAAAGAAGGTAGAAAGCAGGGCCTTGGTCTAAATACTATGCTTTCATTTGCTTGGTGAAACTGACAGACATAGCGGGAAATTTCAGCTTGACTTGAACCAGGTGCTGTTACATAATCAGCGATCGAAACCACTAACTTGTTGTCCTTTTGAATCTGAATACTCACACAGAGACACCCTCACATCAAGGAGAGAGAGAGAGATTATATATGTAATTGTAGTATGGGAAAAACTGAAAAAAATGATGGGGCTAGCGAAGAAAAATAGTAGAAGGGGTGCTCTTTGCTAAGGGGGGATGTAAGAGGGAAAACCAGGGAGAGAACATAGGATGTCTCAACTTCCTCCCACTAATTTCTTCAACCTCTTTATTCATTCTCGTCAAAGCAACGTATTAATTTTTTCAATTGCCAAAAGCTTTGACAAAAAAAAAACCCTTTCAAGAAAATTCAATATTTTTTTGTTTTCATCCTTAGCGCCTTATGCTGTTACTCCCTTTTTCAGCACACACACACACACACACACACACGCAACGTCAAGAGTTGGAATGCACTCGGATTTGCTTTCTGTTTAATAGTAATAAAAAGACGCCTTTTTTCTGTATTCCGAAGTACGAAAAGAGGGACTTTCTGCTCCCCTTTTATACAAAGAGAGAAAAGGGAAAGAAAACATACTGAAGAAAGGTGACATAGAATGTAGAGTCTAAAAAGGGTTAAAAAGTTTAAAATTATTATTTTTTACTATTCCATCTTCTTCTTTATATTCGACTATTGTTTGTCATTTTCAAGAAATATTAAACTGAGATAAGGAGGAAAAAAGAGGTCAGAAAAAAATAAATAGCAAGAAAAATGCTTTTAATGTTTGAGGATGGATTTGTAAGTAAGGTCTTATCTTCTTGCGCGGATACTGATTGGAGTGATAGTAATAGCAGTAACTGCCATACTGTGATAATAAATGAATAACGCTTCCATATGTACCGGTCGTTCTTCACTGCTACTCTTAACGGATATCACGCATGTGAAATGAGTACTACAGTGTTTACCAAAGCTATACGCACGACACAAGTTTGAATTTACATCCTTCACTAAAGACGGTGATTTATTTGACTGGGAGAGAAAAATATATCCTACAAGGAGCTTCATAACTAAATAAACAAATGACATTCTACCTTTAGGAGCATGTGTACTTTAGACCGTCCTGCAAAGAATGTATACCTGTTCTCTGTTACATTATAGCTATGACGTCACCACTTACTGTAGTATAGACTTCGTGGAACATACGTCATAGGAATTGTTGCATTGTGAATCACCATTATGCATAGTACTCGAACATTACAACATAGGTAATCTCCGATGTAATATTATTACTACAATGTCATTTTACGTAATGGTGATATCAATATCCACGAATTTCTTTATACGTAAGTTTTATACATATTGAAAATGTTACATACATATTTAAGTATGTAACGTACGTTAGAATGTATAAATAGTTTTGATATCACTGCTAATCTAAGTACTTCTCTTAATGTAGAAAAAAAAACTGCAGGACATGCATTCATTCATTTTGCACCATGTCAATGTACATTTAAGAAATGATGGGGAAATAGTCAGTATTAATCTTAACAGTCGTTGATTTTTTTTATATATATATATAGCCCCGACATAGCTCCGCTGGGCTTCTGGATCTCTCCAAAGTTGAAACAGAAATTGATGAGCGTTGGATAAAAAGGCGTGTGAATACTTGAATCAGAAGCAAACCAAGAACGTTCTTCATGGACGGTTTCCGAAAAATAGCTATAATTATTAGAGAAAATATGTTACATTAAATGGTGATTTTGTGCAAAAGTAATACAATATCCGTAAAGTGTATTACATTAGTTTTAATTTGACATGGTGTCATTCTTGTATCTCGTCTATGACTATCTTTGTTTCCATGGAGAACTCATTTATCCTCCCTCCCTCTAATAACAGCTTCTTTAACGTTTAGTACTTAAACTCTCCGCTACGTGACGCTACTCTCATGGCTCACCATCAATTTGTTGATCTTAGTTTGGGTTTTGTAGTGGTTGACCATAAGCAAAAAGTAAAAACTGATATTATCAAGTACTACCAGGTTTGTAGCCCAGACTTGTCAACGTAGAGAAGTGCCAATGCGTGAGGTTTGTCAACCTGAAAGGGGAAAATGCGGAAGATTGCGTGAGAAATGAATAACATACCAAAGACTTACTACAAGGATGTTAATTACCATTACAAGTAATGTAAAAACACACACAGCGTACGGTAACAAGTAATTTGTTTTCAGAATAGGTCTTACTTGAAAAATTAATCTAAACTAACCGTTTTTAAAGTCATTGAAATAGTTTACGATCTGATCAGTTCAATAATTCTTATACCATAGATCTACCACTATGTCTTTAAATGCTGCCACTCTAGAAAGTATTTGTTTCTTCTTCACTTTACAGCGCGATCTGTAAAGTTTGCACTTTTTCTGAAAATGAGTGCGTTAGCAGGTTCTTTACGTGAGAGCTTAAATTCGTGCCTGAGTGCGTGTGACTCACGCATTTTGCGTCAAGGTTGGTTGACATGTCTGGTAGCCACGGAGAGACTACTAAGGGCCCGCTTCGTCTAAAATTTCCCTGTACCCACATAAAATGTATATGTAAAAGTGACTCATGCCCTCCTTCCAATACAGACACTGCATACACAGTAAGTGTACTTGATAGAAGAACTACCGACCAGATTGAACAGTAAGTAGAGTTCTCGCCTTGTAATCGAGAGGAACAGAGTTCGATTCCCGGTGCCGAGCATCCTGACTGAGGTTTTTTCCTGGCTTCCCTTGTTCACAACAGGCAATTACTAGCAAATGATGGTATTTAATAATACCAAAGTTGATTTCTAAAAAAAAAAATCTCCCCGCTGTTGCTATTGTTGCTAAACATAGGAATCTAGTGTAAAAATAGACGAAATGGTGATCTATTCGGACATTGTTAAATAAATAAATAACTTGTAATAATGCTCTTAAGGATTTTCTTTTCTTTAATTGTTGTTTCATTTGTAAATGCCGTGTAACTATGGCATTTATTTAATTTTGGTTGTTATTTTCACAAATAGTTCAATATTTTGCTTACGTTACAGTCCTTGCGAATTTACTGATTTCCCGACAATGAACTACTTTTATTTGCCGTGAGTCTAAGGTTAAAAACGCACGTGATTTTTTTTCTTGAGAGCACAACTCGCCTTACGGCAATAGCAGAATCTAGACCAAATATGATTGACGAAGTTAATCAAGATGGTAAACCATCAACAAACGTGGACAAGTGTGAAGAGGAAGATACAGTGGAAGATAATGCATGACTCATGATCTAAACAGACATAGATCTTCAGTAGTGGCGATGTCTGAGGAAGATACGGAGAATGTGCAAAGACAACTGGAACTTGCTGCAAACGAGCTAACTGTAGTTGACAATTCGGCAATAGAAATTATTATCTCTGTAGAACAGATACCACTTCTTCCCAACATAATATCCTTAACTAATTGAGGAAGAATTATTAATGTATGATTGAATTTCTTCTTTTTAATGAAGAACTCCACTTCAATCATTTCTTGTGATAGTACCTCTCTGCTGCTAATTTCACGGAGTTTTGCTTTTTAATTACTTTCCCCCTTTTCTCTCTCAGTTTATCTGTAACTTGTTTGTTTATTAAATCATGAGAGACTCCCGTATCCAAATACATATATATTTTTTCTCCTCCAAAATAACCAAAAATAACATGTTCAACTTTCTCTTTTAATCGCGGCCTCCTCGACTGGAAGGTGTTCCTAGTTCGATCCCTACGATTAACCGTGGCAAAAGCTGATACCTGCGGTTCCTCGCTTTGTTTAATACTACATGGTGATATATGATGGTTTAGTCTTCCGCAGAAAGTACAATTAACCCTTTCTCTTTTTTGATCAGAATGTTGATCATTCACAACATTATTCGTTCTTTTAAAAATAGCGGGATTTAGTGCTTGAGGAGCTAGTTCCGCATTACCATCCTGTTTTGTCGGCACCTTAGCGGCTACGGGAAATGTTTTGTTTGTATTATGCGAGTCTAACTGTCTAGTATACAGAAATTCCTCTAGTAACAATGACTGTATCTCTAGGGCAATTTTCTCTAATTCCTTTACACTTGAAATTTCTTTATTGTATAGAAATGATCTAAATTTAGGGTGGGCTTTCCCTATGATGTTTTTTTACTATCTCTATCTCTGTCGGCACTTCCGGCAATCTCTGATAGAGAAAATACATCTCACTCACAAAATTGCTAATGCTTCATCGGGACGCTGCACTCTTAATTGTAGTTCTCTTTTCAGTTACGTCTAGTACTAAAAAGACTTGAATTGATGAAGAAAAGCATGTTTCCACGAGCTAATTGTATCGTATGGGCTCGAGAAATAGAACGAACAAAGCGCCTCTTTTGTAAGTGATACAAGTAACAAATTCTTTAACACCTGTTCTTCAGAGAGATAATTTATCTTAATATAATGCTCTAGTTCGTCTAGAAATTTGAAACAGTCCTGTGTGCCATCAAAACGAGGTACTCTTACTGTTAAATCATCAAGCGTTTTACTTGTGTGTTACTTCTTTGTTCGAATTTTGATTTTCGTTCGCTGTTCCCTGAACATTACTATGATCTGTTTCCTTTTGATTCGTTTTAGCTTTTATTTTTTCAAGAACCTGTTCAGCATTCATGTTATCATCTAATTTCTCACCTAATACCTGACTAGGCACCCTTAAAACTAATGCGATTGCCATATTGTTTTTTATTTCCTTTCCGTTACTAATTTCATAAACTGTATATCTCTAACTAACAATTTCTATAACACCTTACTGAAATATCCCGCGACCTCGAGCCCCCATTATGTTTTGTCCCTTTCCTTCTTACTGCTGGATTTAAATATATACGTCAACAGACGATAATAATTAATCGCTCCGTATACCTAGTTTTATGATTATGTCCCGAGAAGAATAATTCATTTCAGAGAAAAAACATACAAAAATGTAGCAGAAGAAATATTATCTCCATTTCAATCTCCTTAATAAGTATAGTTCAATTTCACTTTCTAAAAAATCTGAACTACGTCACACTACGTCTATTTGATACTGTATAGTGTAGACCTTATATTGCGGGATTATCAGGTCAGTATAACAAAAAAAAATGTTACTAATTATGCTCTTATTTCTGTTCATGAGCGCATGATTAGATTAGTTACCATAGTGGTTTCCTAGTTTGGAAAAGCTACACTTGAATAAAAAATATAATATTTATTAACATAAATTAATATAATTGACTGTCCTTTTGCATTCTTCTAGCGGTACTATTATTCCTGCTTGACGACTATATAAATAAGTAGAATTTATTTGGAATTACTATCGGAAGTATATTTAATTTGGTAAAATGTTCTATACTTAGTTGCGACCTTGTCCTTATTTAAAGGAACTATACCGTGATTCTACCCGTTAATCGAACTTCCGTACTGAATTTTCTAGCTCTGGACGATCTGACTACGTATAATAATTTAATCACGTTCCCGCCTAAGATATCGTTATTGTATGGAACTTCTCTAAATAAGTCTATAAAAGAACTTCTGTCATTCAGAAGCTATTATTTGTATTTTCTGACTGACATCATTCGCCATCAGTTAATATATCATTTATATATATATATATATATATATATATATATATATATATACACGTATATACGCATAGAAAACAGAGTTTGTGTGAAAAATATTAGGCGGCATTGGCCAGTGGTTGAAGAGAAATGGTTGATAAAATAATCAGATTCTTCTCTGTGAAGAGTGATATAAAAGTGTTTAAATACTATTATATTTTTAAATTGCTGAAACAGATGGAAAGCTAATACACAGTTATGGATACTAGGTGGAAGGCGCTTTCTTTGTGGAGGGTATATTCATCATAGCCGCCATCTTAAAGTCAGCCATATTGAATCTCGTTTAACTTTCTTAAATGGGAAGGGGATCGTGTAATATGTCATTATGGGCAAGATTGTTACAGGGAATGCGTTTCTGAAGTCGGTTTTGCCGTAAATATAATATTGCGAAAGATAGGAGTATGTGAACCTAGCATGGGGTAATAATACAATAGCCTAGAAACACAATGTCTTCTCGAAATAACAACGTAAATGAAACAAAATCTATACATATTGTTCCTGAGTATCCCTATCGATAGGGATTTCTTCGCATTTGCGTTTCATTTGCGTCATTATTTCAAGGCGTTTCCAGGTGGAATAGGTGTTTCCAGACTATTGTATCATTACCCCAAACGTGACATACTCTTATATATCACATTATTATATTTACGGCAAAACTGACCACAGAAACGCATTTCTCGTAAAATTCTAGCCCAGAATGACATATCACATAACTCCCTATCCATTTATGAAACTCAATCGAGATTCAATATGGCGGACCTGAAGATGGCGGCCATGAAGAATATGCCCTCAGTAAGATAGCGCCTTCCACCTAGTTCCCATTACTGAGTATTTGCTTTCCATTTATCTCACCAATTTAAAACTATGATGGCATTTCAACACTTTTATATAACTCTTCACAGAAAATAAATTTACTATAGTATCATGAATTCCTCTTCAGCCACTGGTCAATGGTACCTACTATTTACACACAAACTCAGTGTTTATGCCGATTTTAAATATCTGTATGTCTGTTATATTTGAGTGTCCACTTGAAATAGTGTTACTGTAAGGGCTTTGAAACAAAAAAAATACATACAAAGGTGCATATGCTGAATCACATGACGATGTTGCTGAAAGCAGTGGCGTCTCGAGAATACCTCTGCGGGTTGCTAACTTCAAAATGTTTAGTAGAAACAGGGGTTGATTTTGCATCCTTTGCAATAGGCGCTAAATTTTGAACAACTTAAAAAAAAATACACTTTTTGATATCTTGTACCGTTTGGCAGTTACAAGAGCTAATTTAGTAGGTTAACTGTAGACATCTAAGGAGATTCTTTGTACGCATTAATGGAAGGTCCTGTATATTTCAGGTGCCATGGTTGTTTTTTTTTTCTAGAACATGGAACAAGTTAAAATACATATACTGTGATTCGTACAAATAAATCAGATAATATTAAATTCATATTCTTGCATTTAAAGTAGAACACAAAATTATTTACCTGATTTTAAACGGAAATTACTTACCTAATCCATTTCTGTTATCACGCTGTGTGAGAAGTCTGGTCTCTTTTGCATTCAAAAACATCATTTGAATTTTCAAGACTGTATGTATTACACAAGCTAAGAAGAAATGAATTTTACCGGCGCTAGCACCACTATGGCATATGCCCGTCCCGAGAGTGTATGTAGATGATAAAGAGTCTGTGTGGATTTCTGGATCTGACCCAGAATTTTGGGGGCCAAAACCCGGTTAGCTTCATTCTAGTTTATTTTGTGAAGTTCGTAAAAAATATTTATTGCGAAGACGAACTAGAAATAAATGTTCACTTACGAAAGTTTTGAAAGAGGAAGGAATGCGTCAATGCCTTTATTGAAGGTTCCATCCCGTGATGTTTTCCTACTAATATGGGTATGGGGAAACTTTCCATGAATGTTTGCGTGTAGTGCCTTGCGAAACAATCCCGGAAAAGACTACAAAGATAAAAATAATATAAAATAATAATTTAGCACGGAGAAGTATTACATTCCTTAATCACAAAATTTCGTAAATACTCTGATTTCTGAATTTTACTTTGTTTTCGCGCAGCTAATTTTTCTTATATAGAATTTTTACTACTTTTCTTAACTAACTAAATCCTTTCTTTTACACAGCGTACTAAGGAGAGCAGACAGAAACGATTAATATATACGTACGTCAATGGTTTTTGTCCATGCAGTTTCTTATATTTGAATTCTAAAGAACTTGAATATCAAGTGAAACTAAAATTATTGGCGCATGCTGTAGCTAATACGATATGGGATATTACGGTGTGTTACTTAGCTGTATAAACATACTTAAAGAAGAATAAAGTTGCGTATCAGCGCATACATAGCTGATTATAGAGGATTTTTTCGGGTAATGTCTTCAGTAATTTGGTTCATTGTTTGATTTATAAATACGTGAAGTCGAGAACAGATTACAAGTAGAAGCGGAGGCGTGGGATGAGATAGATTTAGATGGACCCACAGCAATTTATTTTATAATTAGTATTATCGTCTAAGATAAGAAAATATGACATTTTCTTTTTGTTCTTTGTTGCTGAATTTGGATAAAGTGTATGGAAATCTGCGTCCCTTATCAATAGGTTTCTAATTATTGTTTTTAACGTAAGTTAGTTAGTTTAAAGTCTATCTAATTTTCTAAAAAAAAACTGGATTATTTTCATGGTGGAAAAGGAGTATGTGTGATCAAAATTTATATCTGGAGACTGTTTGATTCTGTGACAATTTTACCATAGTAGAGAATGGAGAACTTGCAAATTACTATGAAGTCATTCAGAATCAACTGTGGACCAAAGTTGGTAATTGCACGCACATTGCGTATTACGTGTGGTAATGAGCAAAATTTACTTATGGTAAAGAGTGAAAATAGTTATAAATTACTGGCATTGGCGGAGACCTGCCTGGACCTGAGTGGTGTTTCTGCTTATTATCTATATTGCGGCAAGTTGTTTGGTCTGGTTTCCTACAAGAGATATTTTAAGGATATAATGATAAAGGATATAACGATTAACAATAATACAAAGTTATTTTGTGTAGCACCAGGTCTTTTACTGGTGGAAATGTACATGTGAGGAGTGTTATTGGTAATTTAGTCGTCATATATAGCATGACACGTGGCAAAACTATACTCCACAAGTGAGTATCTCAGTCACAAGAGGGGATTTAGGAAGGTTCATGCCTTCTATCTGGGTGGTACAATTTTGATCTAGAATGTATTCTCAAGAATTAAGTTCAGGTTGAGGGTAATGTTAAATGAGGTGTATTTAACTTTCTTACAAGCCGCTGGGAAAACGTGTTGAATTTCGAGTTTTTCGGTTGTTGCGGAACAGTGGAAGGAGGTGGTAACTAATTCCATTCGCAAGGTTACTGAATCTGCATTTTACCAATAGTGGGCTATGACAAACGTTCTTTCAGTCAATTGTGGATTATTGTTTGGCTACGTCGAGTGTTAGTGACGCAATACGTTTTATATCGGAAACGGAAAACTGGCTATATTCGCTGTATCCAAACAGTAAGTGACTGATGAAAGAATCGAGGTAGCAGGGATTTTACATAAAAATATTTTATGGGCTTACAAGTTTTATAAGGATTTGTTAAGAATTCAGTGCCCTTACCACTAAAATATCTAGGGAATAAATTATATTGCGGATCAAATAAATGGAAACCCAAGGGGGGACTTGTGAGGAAAGAAAAGGAAAAGTGGTCTAAACGCTTAAGAATTGGACAGATGGGTGTCGAGTGTCGATATTCACGATAGGCGCCGCACGCTTCTATGAACTGGACTAACTGAACACCACAAAAAATATATTCTACGTTGTCTGGGTTTTGGATGAGATAGAATCCCGATTTCCCTAGGGAATATGCGGATGTCGCGATTTACTGAACGCAGAAAGATGCGCTTTCTTATCATGTAAGTTAATCACTGCGTTCTCCATAGGTTATGTTCGTGAGACATAATGAAACTATTACTAGTCTCAAATGAAACGCACACTCTGCTTGGTCAAAATTTTACAATGTGCTAGTTCTTCAGATTCTATGGCGCAGAATTCTGCAACTTTTGTCTCTAGATATGCACCAAGGTAATCCATTTGTGTCATTCCATTCTAGGGTTTTCGCAGCTACTTCGTAGTTTGGAAGGAAAGTATTCAAAGAGCAAATCAGGTCAACGAAAACGGCCGAGTGCCGTTTTTCCACGCCATTTTTTCCAAATGTTAAGCCCGTATGAATCAAACAAACCAGATACTGGTATGGGTGTGTTTATCCTAGGGGACGTTTATGATCTGTATCATTTTGTTAACATGTGTCACAACTTATGGAGTACTCTTTACAGTGTTTCGATATTAGAAAATCCTGCTGAAGCCGTATGGCCTCCTAAAAATGGACTGTTTTGCGTTTTCTGTAACATTTCAGGTATTATTGATTATGGTATTGCTAATCTGATTCCTTTGCCTGCACGTCTGTAGAATGCATCAATCGGAGTACGTATGGTCTGACTTCGATTGTCGTTCGGTCTTCTGTAATTGGGGTTGTTATTCGTTTAAACTATGGGTCATGATTTTGTTGTGTAGAATCTCGTATCTCAAGATACAGAGATGCAACATAGAAGCACAGAAGGGTTCGTCTTCTTTTCTTGTATTTAAATGTTAATTCTGAGTCAGATAAAGGCCAAATAATTAACACACTAGCCATATAATTGTCGTTAACAAAAATACCTACGCTACTGAAACAATAGGGTTGCAAAAGTAATCACATCTTCATCATTCTTGATTATACGATTTGGAGAAGCGTAAGAAGTATACACAGCAGATATTGCTATGTAAGTAAAAGACTTCTCACTTTGGTAATAATGAAAATGTAGCAAGATTTTTGTAATTACTAATGCCTCGGCTTCTGGTGTGGAAAAATGGAACTCGGCTGGGTTACAAATTTGGTAGCAGCGTTAAGTTTACGTTGACGTGCAATTAATTGATAGTGTACCGGCAATTCCCTTAGACCTGGAGACGGCAAGAGCATGTATTTCTGCTATATGATCGAAATGTACTAGTACATTTGCGGATATTAGTTTATCTATGAACGAGTTAAATGCTTTCCGAAGAATGTCGTCAAAATATAACATTGTTCTTTCATTGTGAGGAAGATAAATGGTTGGGGTTGGGGGTTGGTGATGTGGGGATAGTCATGTGAGAAATTTCTGACAAAGTCACAACTGGCTAAAAAGGAACGGACTACTTTGGGATATGTTGGACAACGTAGGTCATTTGTCTTCTACGTTTTCCCAGATAGATGCGCAGATTAGGTGGGGAAAAATTTAATTCTTCAATACCGTGTTTTTAGGTAGATTTCGAAGAAAAATCTACATATTGAGATCGGTACGATATATATATATATATA
>JAGDQP010040860.1:7089-17134 GCA_022664845.1 Lepisma saccharinum | reverse complement strand
GGTAGGTTTATTAGCCTGTAACTAAATAATTTCAAACTAATAATTCTTACTGTTTTTTTTTTTTTTTTTTAAGAGATCAGGCTGAACTGATTAGTTTTTATTAGTTTTGTTTTACAATATATTTTGATTTGAATTCTATTTAGGCATCTAAGGCTCTGGCCGGGATAGGGGGAATTCGGGAAGGTGTTTGCCTGGACCTATGTTGAAAGTGCCATTTTGGCATTTGCCTGGTGTGACTGAGGGAAAACACTGGAAAAGTGTCAGTCAGGATGGTCGGCCGCTGGGATCGAACCCATGACCTTCCGAATGCTACGCCAATGCTCTACCACTGACCTACGGCGGCTCGGTTTGTTCTACAGTAGAACTGAAATGAAGATACTGTATGTCACATTTTGACGAATTAAATTTACTTTGGTAAAAGCCATTATGCATACTGCCGTTTAAGCTAGTTATACACGTTGTGCATAAAGTGACTGTGTACTTCTGTTAGATCTTTTTTTAGTATGATCCCATTGAGGGGGGGGGGGGCACCCGCTACTGATCAGCTACCCTGCCTATTTTCACAAATGTTTTTATACTGTGTTTGCATTCACTTCTGTTATAATAATATACACTGATTATTTAAAAACTTGTTAAGTTAAAATCGCAATGTTTAAGTTAAAGGAGAGGAAAAGGAGGAGGGGGCACCAATGCACCCATAGCCGCCTCTGCCAGAAAACATCAAAACATGGTTTTCATATCTAGTTTCTATTCACTTTTACTAAAAACATTTAGGCCTACTCTGAATAGTTATCAATTTTTTAGTCTTTCAATGTTTAAGCTACAAAGGGCGCGAAACGGGGAAGGGGCGCCGGACCGTGTCTTCAACCATCCCTGTTTACTAGCGTCATAATATAGGATTCAATGTTTCAAGGTATCAGACAAACTGTTTAGCAATAGTTCGCAAGCAAGGCAGTTTCCATTTCATTTTATTTATTTATGATCTTTAGGCATCTTAGGCTCAGTTTAGGATAGGCTGTAAGACAATGTTAAACCAAAATCTAGTCTTCGGCCTTTATCTACTATGACAAAGGAAAACACACTGTTAGAATCGCCGGCCTCAAGAATCGTTCCCACAACCTTTCGATGCAACAGAGCTACGGTCGCCGGAACTCCCTCGCAAAGAAATTGCAATCAGTGCCATGTTATTTGTTTTCTGTAACTGAAACAACCTCAATCAGGATGGGCGGCCACCGAGTTCGTTCCCGGGACCTTCCAAATAGTAATCCAATGAGCTACGGCCACTACGGCCGTAGGCCTTTAGGCAGCTGAGGCTCCGATCGACAAAACATTCAATTAAAAAAAAGTCGGTTAGGGCTTAGTTACTAGGTATCATTCCCGTATTTACCTTGTGTAACTGAGGAACCAATCGACCAGGTCTGGAGTTTTAAAGGAGTTAACTGAAGCCTAGTTACTATGCTCGATTCCGGTATTTGCCTTGTGTGATTTAAGAAACACCGTGGGAAAAACCTAAGTCAAAATGGATTGAATCTTGCAAATGCTACGTCATCACTTTAAGAGTAAACTATGACAATGCAGCAGTGCTGTATTACTCTGATTTTCACGTAAATTTACTTTGCAATACCAAAAAAAAATGTAATATTTTTTATATATATACAAGAAAGAATGTAGATATGATACTCAACTTTTATTCATAAACAATAGTATAAATAAACATTACACTTACTTGAGAAAATAAAAGTTCAATCTTCCACAAAACGCAGAAAATTATCACAACTTCACTCACGTAATGCACAGAGATAACTCTTCAGGTTTCTCTCTTTATCTAAATTCTTATATAGTCAAACTCTGGATGCTTCGCCACCCTCCCACGTTCGCTGTATGCCATGAGTAAATGTCCAAGGTTATTCAGAAATACACTAATTGTCTTGGTTCGCACAAAATCAGTAAATAATTTCCGCTTGTTTCGTATTTTCACATTTTCAGATAACTCTCTCTCTCTCTCTCTGTTTCTCTCTCTCACTCTGTCTTCATATGTCCAGAAGCCAAAATGTTACACTCCACTATACTTTGGCCAGCACTTGTTATATCACTTTCTCGTGTGAAATTCTTCTTTTCTCGCCTGCAAATGAACTATTCACGCCGTCATATATGTATACTTCATTTCTCTGATCTAGATATAACAAATGGTTAGCAAAAGGTTTCTCATAATGTCTCCGCCAAACATAGCTTATATCCGCCTTCCCATGTGTCTTAAATACATTAATATTTCCTTTCTCAGGCTCCTATGCGGAAGCCTTGAACTCTTGCATCTGTATTTCTGTTCCCATGTCTCTATTTTATTAATTCACGGAAGTGTTTAAACTCTGAGCGCCACGTAACCCTTTCCGAATTCAATAATCCTCCGTTACGTTCCGTTATGCTCCGTCCCGTTCACTTCCGTTATGCACACTTATTCGAATTAAATAAGTGTTTAAAATTTTAACCACAGATGTCACCCATGTCTGGAAACAAGCTGAAAACTCTGCACGCGTAATGTAGTATTGGGCAATGCGAAGTCAAGGTAGTTTGATGCGAACTGAATAAGGCAAGAAGCAACATGGATGAAGATAGATGTAGGTGTAGCATTCCCATACTTGTAGGTATTCGGCATATATTAAATAACAACAGATGAAGATTGATAGCAATTCGAAGGATGATCACAATTCTGCAGGTTATTCTGGAAGTTTTTGCAAGATAAGTGCGTTTCGTGAGCCTTGACCCGTGCGCCGTGAGCCTTCACAGCGTTACGCATTTGAAGATCTAAAAACACTTCAAATAATTACAAGAGTTCTTAATTATAAGAGAAGGTCACATGGTATGAGCAGGGATCGATCCGACGACCCCTAGCACCAGAGGTTATCTCATCTATTAATATCTACATGGAAGCCCATTGGGGAAATCCAACCAACAATATTTTCACATTAAGAAGTTAAAATTATTCAATGATCATGAAGATATATCACTCGAAACATGGTACAATATCGATAACATAATGTGAAATAAAATCTTAAACTATTAAACTACGTACATTCAAATACTTCGGCGCGGTCGTTAATTTTAAATTTGCAACTCCAATCAATTTTACACATTTGTCCCGAATCCCAAGTGAAGAAGGAATTTTGGCATACACTATCCCGCTCTTTTTCTTCTCAACATAGAAGCAGCGCGAAACCGAACGGAGAGTCAAGTGACCATCTGGTCCTCCGTTGCTCCGTTCATTTCAATGCTCCGTCGAAGAGGCAATTCGGATAACCATCGACGGTGCATCCGACGGAGCAAGGGTTCGTAACGGAGCATAAAGTGCCAATTCGGAAAGGGGGTTAAAAATGTTCCTAGACGCAGTCAGTCTCACCCCTCCTTCTAGCGGCTCAACAAAGCGACCATATGTTTTTTCTTCGTACATCGCGGAAGCGTGTTTCTTGTAACATGTGACCACAATTACATGGCCGCAAACAATCTTACGCTCTCAGCTGCTTCCCCCAAAACAAAACTATCCCCCCTCTCTCCACTCCTCTCCTTCTTTCGTTTCTGTCTGTCCAGAAATTTAAAAATCTAGTCTTCCAACGAGCATCCCAAAGTCTGTTTTTGTTAAAGATTAAAGGTGTATTTTCCTCCCTTTACCCGAGTATTTTCTCTGATATTATCAGGTAGGATTTTTTAAAAAAAATTCTCAACACTTTTTTCGCTTTTCTATTACATATTAAACAACATATCTTTTATATTGTCCGACTTCTTAACTATGTTTTCATTTAAACGTGTAATTTAACAAATATCGCACTCAGTGATTATTTCCATATCTTTAACATTCAATTAATCTATTTTCCACTGTTTTACTTTCGTTCAGTGATAGACAAGACTACCGTCGTTTTTAGATGTAATTTCTAAACGAATCAGTCACCAACGTATTGGATTTCACCGCGCCGGCATATAAGCTCGAGTCCGACCGGGAGTCGTCTTGACAAAGGTTTTCCTGCATTCTGGTCCATAATTTCTACCGAATTTCATCTTACGTCATATGATTAAGATTAGTACAGGCAATTCTTTAATTCAGCCATAAATGAAATGGTATTTTCATTCACTGGCACACAATCGTCATTTTAAGATATGATTTCTCAATATTCTTTACCCCCTGCATATCAAAGTGCTTCGTCTATCATAAATTCTCTTATTTATATTATTTTATCAGCTCCTATCCTTATAAAATTCATTACCGACCGCAAACAAAAATTTTCTCATGGTAGTTGGTCTGGGAAGTGCGGGAGAAGTCTGGGGGTACACCCCAGGGACCTTTAGGGGTCACCAAAGGTCGTGAGAAACGTCAAAAGTTAAAATTAATGGGACGCACTTGGACCACTTCCGCTTACATATCAAGAACTCTCTACTCGGACTACAGCAGGATTTAGCCTGGCAAGGCCCGGCCTCTGAAAACTTTTAGCCTGGCCCGGCCAGGCCGGGTCAGGGCCGAAATCCACCTCTGGTTTTTACGCTTGGGTTATCTAATCGTTTAACTTCAAATTTAGGTTGTTTTGATCCTTTGCTTTCTCTGTTCGCGATGCACAACTTTTCCCTCACTTTTGTGATCAAAGCTCGGAAGTTCAAGCATTTAATTTAATTGTAATAGACAGGCAAAAAGGCATTTATCATGGCTGAAATAGGCACTTAAAAACGGCACTATATTTTTTTTAAATATGACATACCCGAATTTCTTTTAATATCCTATATTAAGCATATTTTGTTTGTTGGTTATACTGCCATGGCCAATATAATCTTTACATGACTATTATACACGATTTTTCTCTGAGCCTAGAAGATAGGCCACCCAACTGACGTAGAGGGGGGGATGTGTGATTCTGAGAGTGTGTGCGTGAACGAGCAAGGGTTGGAATTTTCTTTTCTTTAAGAGAAATCAGAATCGCATGTCCTGGATTCTAGGATATATTTTTGGTTTCTTGTAGTATGTAGAAAATAGTGAAAAAGAGAAAAAAAAAACATAAGAGAATCGCATTTGAAACACCAAAACAGGGAACCTAACGCAATTTTTACTTTAATTGGGCCATTAGCTGAAATTTCCTGAAAGATGTAGTTTAAATTGTCCAGTAGAAAAGATCCTTGCCGAGCACGGAGAAACGAAAATGAACATTGAAACCTATGGTTACTAGGTAGTTATTTCTTTCTTAATGAATCGAGTATTCCATAGAGCACTAACGTTATGCACGAAAGACAAGGCAAAACGTCCGCTTCTATCAGTTCTTTAAAATGAGGCACGATATTTACGCTTTATAATTTCTGATATTATGTTGTTATTTACGTTACAAAGATGTTAGTAGCAAAATACACCAAATATGTTGCTAGGTAAGTTATAGTAAATGTAATTTATATATAAATTCAACAGATACAAATAAATGAATAAATCTTTCAGCATCATATGGAGAATATCTTAGATAAATTAAGATGAGCATCATATGGAGAATTTTTCTCTTTCCAGACAAATATTTGTGTGCGCGTGTGTGTGATAAACGTATATATGAGTATGTTTTCTTCCAAACGGCCATCACACCTAACTTTGGAGAGTGTTGGTTTCGTATTCGGAAGGTCCTCGATTCGGTACCAGCGGTTGACTGTCCTAACAGGTTTTCGCAGTGTTTTCCTCAGCCACATCACGCATGTACCGGGATGGTACCTTCAATTTAGGACCTGGCCGACTCCCTATCGCATTTCACAAAACCTTATCTCGAAGTGATCCATAGGTGCCTAAAAGCTATAAATAAGATGCAAACTCAACGATTATAATATATAAACTGTCGCTCTGTTAATCGGCATATTGTTTCTTAATGCCTTGCGGATGGATCGACATGGATACCGAGATGGATAGAGTAAACTAATGTTTATAATAATCCGCAGATATAGAATAAACACACACACACACATAATGACAGAGAGTGTGTAGGAGAAGGAATGAGTAAGACAGAAAAAAAGGAATTGACGAAGTCATGGAAAGAAAGACAAGGATAGAGAAAGACCAATGAAACATTGAAACTAGATTGATTTATTATTATCCTAAAGAACAAATGGAAACACACTGTTTACTTTCTGATTCTAGCAAGTGATGCTTGTTTTCTCTCCAGCCCAAGAAGAATCTCTGATTAAGTTCTGCAAATAGTTGAAGCTATCATTTTAGTCGAAATAACACGGCGCTGACTGGGATCGGACCCGGGCCGTACAGTTGAAAGGTCAAGACAAATCCACTGCACCACACATTTCACTTCTAAAAATCTACGCAACACATGTTACGGTTGTTCTGTGTTAAGGAAGAACAAGAAAACTTGAAGCTTCAGCTCAATCAGTTCTTCGTATTTACACTGTTAACATACAGGTTGCATCTTCCAACCAATATTCGTTAATCCTAGTCTTCTTTTTCTACAAGGACGTTCCAGCAAAGGGAATTCGGCTCACTCTTTCCACATTCATTAGTATTCGACGTTTACGAACAGAAGTATCTATTTTTTTATTCAATTCTGCCTTGTAAAAAGATCTTTGGTATGAATGGCGTTCAAACCTCTGTTGCCCACTTTCAATACACAGAAGTCTGACATCGTTCCATTGGACTAGCCTTTCTAGCTAAAGCTAAACCTCCAGAAATACCATTATTATTTTCAGTGGCCGGTTTTTCAAAACTTTTGGAATAATATTACTAGTATCTACACTATTAATATCAATTTGCTTCACAAGTTCCTGTCTCTCAAACTTAGGGCTGTTTCTCCAACGTCGATTAACTATACCTTAACCATCCGATAACTAACAGTGCTTTAAGTTTTTAATCAGTCGATATTTTTTTTCCATCTCGCCAAGGCTAACGTAACGAATTTAACTATCCGTTACAAACGATTAAGAAACTATTTGATTTCTAAATTTCTCATAGGCTAAACGAATTTTGATTGGCAGGATGAAAAAGAGGATTGGTAACAAATGAATTGTGCAGTCCGCAATCAAGTAACAAATCGCTGGCGTTTATGTGTGCGTGTGTGTGTGTGTATTCAAGGCGTTTGTAAAATAATTTGATGTATTCAAGTGATCTCCAATAGAATGCTAATAAAATATTATCATAATAACTTATAGTAAAGCAGAGGTGAATCTTTTATCCATCTCTTAAGTGCGGAAAGCAAATTTTACTCTCTTTTTACTATGATACATTAAAACTGGATTCAACCTACTTTTGTAATAAATGAAATGTAAATAGTGAAACAAAGTAGTAGACATATATGCAAACAAATTCCGTGGGAACATCCTTATATAAACGTAACAATATGCTTTCCATTTTGCAAGTTTCGTACGAAATGCAAGCGGAACACAAGCTTAAAAATGCAGGTTGCATGAAACATTTGGGGAGTCTCCAGATATTTTACTTCCTACTTGACACAGTTCATGTGAGTGAGTGGTTGGTAAAGATCGCTGCCTTATAATTTAGGGATCCTGGGAAGGAGTTTGCTTCAAATAATTTTACAAAGGGTTCGGAACAGAAGAGTTATAATTTTTGAACAAAAATTTCGGCACAAAAATAACTATTTAATAAAGGGGTCGCGCGAGCCCCTCCACCACACCCCTGAACACGGGTTCAATTCTTGCTGGCGATACAAGTGGTTCGGAGTACACATTTATCTATTTTCTATTCATAGGACCTTATCTACATCCAATGGAAGGCAATTTCTAACCACCCTCTGTTCACCTTCCCCCACACCTTCGCGTCAGGACCTGCTTTTGGGCACAGCACTGATCATAATGAGGTTAAACAACATAAATGATTTTCATGAGGCGAGGAGAATTTTACGGATGCGTCTCCCTGACTTCTTCATATATGGAAACGTGGTTTGTAGTTTGGTTTTCAACAAATTCTTAAATATTTCAGCAGAATTTCGTTTTTAGACAGATGTGAAAATTTTGCTTTAGCTCCATACTAAAATTTCACACATGAAAACATCCATCAGCTTCGAAAGCAAAATAATGTCACATGCTTGGTCCAGCTAATGGGCTACAGTATATTATACATTTCAATGCATTGTCTAAAGAAGAAGCATTTCGAATTTCAAACAGAATCTAATGTTGCCCTTTTGGTTAGCTATTTTTACTTCACAAAATTCCGCTTAAAGGATACTGTGTTACTGTCTAAAGATAAATCATAAAATATAATTATTAGACCCTATGATTATTGGCCATGAAGCTTTTTCAAAACCTAATGACCCAATAAAAATTACTGTCCCGACGAAATCCGTTACAAATATGAGCGGGTGAACAAAAATTTTCAGTATGCATCCTGAGCAGTGATTCCGCCAGACCCTCTTTCTGTGAGGGTGTCACCCCCAAAACCTCGAGAACGCCCACCAACTTTAAAATAATTATGTCAAAAATCGATAGAAACCGTACAAAATTTCACTTACACCCTCTCAATTTTGACTTTAACCCCCCTCAAACTGAACATCCTATCGGAATCCCCACCACTGAGAAGGAAACCCTGGCTATGGGCCTGAGCTACTGGACCACAGGGACATGTTATCTGTGTGTTTATTTTTCTTTTCTGTATCTACATTTCACAGCAGGTATTCAGATTTTCCTCACCCCAATCCGGGACATCGAATCGGAAAGTCATATTGGGCATCCTGAAACAAAGTACTTTCAGAAACCCGAATTTACTATAAGTTACTTTACTTTTAAAAATTAATATATAATTTCCGTACAAAAGATTAAGTATGCCCTCCCATCTTGGTGATACAGTATAATTAACAGTGATATTAGCGCAAAACATTTAATTTTTAATAAAATTATTCCCTCCTTTCATTCATTTAGATTTTCTGGGAATATTTGGAGAAATCCAGGATAAATCAGAGTTCCGGCTGAACCCTAAAAGACGAGACAAAATGTTAAATTTCGTAACTGTTCAGTAAAAAATGGAACGCTTGGTCACGTTAATTTCGCAAAATACGTAAATAGATTGAATTCAACTTTAACGTATAAAAAACATTTAAGAAGTCAAATATGATATAATAACTATCACATTCAAGTTCCTTTTACGTTGAGTGAAAGGAAAGAATATCTGCCTCCTGGCCAGGGTTCGAACCACCGCAACTAAAATATAAACTACTTCAGAACAACACGCCTTAACGAAGTACGCCATGTGGTCAACAACGAATAGAGCCCTCAACAAGTCCTGATATTAGCATTGCAAATTGCACCAAGCCATGGCATTAATTTTAATAATTTATTTACTTAAAATATGGTTTTCGATGATAAAACTTATTGAACTGTAGTGTGCAAAAGTATATATTCATTATCACGTAATTGTATGTTTTACTTTCTTTCCCTTTGTTTTCTCTTTTCAAACTTCTGAGTAACAACATCACTATCGTACTGTTAAATAATTAATCACATAAATTTGGATGATTAAAGTTAACGGGAGCTTTAACAGACCGTTAGCGTTCACCGATGTTGGAGAAACAGTCATTTCTCTCAATTAGACGTTAAATGCCCTTAACGGATTGTTAATTTTTTTACCATCGATAGTGAAATCGGTCGTTACAGTTGTAAAATACTAGCTACAAGTCCACAGACTAGTATCACAAGTGAATGTGACTAGTATTACAAGTAACTCTGTTTCTCGAAATATCAGTACAGTCGTTTACACTTGTAATCCACAAGTAAATGTTCACAAATATCTGCAGACTTGTAGCGTATGTAGGTGGATCATTACAAGCCAAGATTTACTTTTTACAGGAAAAGTATAATTGATAAGAGAATTTGGAAATGGAATTACGTGTATATTTTTTTCAAATGCACTTTATTTTTTTTTAAATATTAATATGGTGTGGTTCAACATCACTCTAAAATGCAATATCTTTCCACCATAAATATTCATCCGGTAACTGTGATGCTGTAGTCAACCCAAAACACACTTATTTAATATTTATTATTATTATTATTATTATTATTATTATTATTATTATTATTATTATTA
>JAGDQP010040859.1:0-17134 GCA_022664845.1 Lepisma saccharinum | reverse complement strand
CGTGGTACGATATTTCGACATTCAAAACTATTCCTGAAATATGAGGAACGTGTCTCTTCATCCAGAAAACATGCAAGTAAAACTTGACAAGTTAAATTATTAAGTGTAGAAAAATATGACTATTTGAAGAAGTCATTGCACAATACTGATCGGATGCTGGCCATTATCGTTCTTCCGTGTGTGTTCGACAATGTCTACGTAATGGAGAGGTGACACGTGTTACACAAAGAATATCATGTATAAAATTTCTACATGCTCCCTGGTTAAGTCATTCTGTAATGAAATGACTGTCAATGTCACCACATTCCATGGCTGAGTTCATGAAATGCATAGTTGGTGGATCCGTGGTAGAGTGGATAAGGAAAACAAAGGACAACAAATCACAAAACTGCAGGTTCGAATCCGGTCACAGTTAAGTGAGAAATATTTCAACTATAAATAAAGGCTAAATAAATAAGACGCATCATAGAATAAATAGGAGCAGCCTTGGCTCAGGTGGTAGCGCGGGCGCTCCGGTTGAAATACCGGCCAGGACACTGGAGACTTTTCTCGCAGTGTTCCAATGCCTGGCGCTCTGAGGTGCACTCAGCCTCCTGTCAAATTGAGTACCAGAGTGATCTTGGTATTCCTGGGCACATTAGAAGGTAAATTTATAAACAAGATCATTTTTAACTACTGTAAACATATACATGTAATTCCGTTTTTTAAAACAGTAAATTTCTCTCAGCGTCCAATAGCGTTACCAATAGGCATCAATATTGGTAAGAATGTTTGCCATTCGATATAGACCGATATTCGCTAACAACATCGAAATCGCAAATTTGAATTTGAATTTTATAATGTCTTTTAGGCATTTGAGGCTCAGGTCGTGATAGGAGAGGATAAAAGGATTCAGCCAGGGCCTATGTTGAAGGATGTGTCTGGTGTGACTGTGGGAAAACCCTGGGAAAACCTCAGTCAGGATGGTCGGCCTCTGGGATCGAACCCACGACCTCCCGACTGCTGCGCCAACGCTATACCACTGAGCTAGAAAACGCAAATTGTCCGTTACTGATATCAGCCAATACTGATGTGTTACTGGGATCCTTATATCAATGATTACATTCAGCAAATCCCTCTTGTTTTTAACGTACCACTATCTAAGTAATTCAGACGTTCACTCATGCACTACTGATCCAGTTATGACATATATGACCCTGTGGTCTTGTGGCGAAGGTAGCGAAGTAGGATTCAACACTTAAAATTGAACACGTTCGAATTCATCTCAAGCTATTTTCTCGCCTGGGCATGACCGTATTTATGCGACTAGGTGCCCTAGGCCCATGATTATCAGCGCCCCGATCCTTCCCCTGTCCTTTTCCCCTTCCAACTTAGACATTATAAAGTCAGTTATGAACGCCCGGGACAAAGGTGATGGTGTTTGGCGCTCCCCCTACATTGTCCTTAATGTTTTATTGTTTTTATAGCGTCTTTTGAATAGTGATTTCTAATTTTTCCTTGTACAGTGCGCCCCTAGGTCCGGGCCCAGTGGCAAATCGGGCCCTGTGCCTGGGGAATGGCGTAATGATATCTAGAATAGAGGGTATATAACAGAGTAGCATTCTCATCTATTTTCTCATGAGTTGTACTTCGTGAGGGAAGTTGTCACGTGGAATTGAACCATAGACTTGTCATTGTCACACTGTAAAAAATAATGATACAATTATTTTACACTTTCTGTAAATTTTCTGATGTCAATGCACAAGAAGTGTCAGTAACGTGCACAGGAAGGTTGTGTGGAGATTATAATCTTTTCCTGAAAGTGAATGTTTGTTGAACATTTAATACTTCCAGGATTTCTTATGGTAAGTCTACACTACGCTAATTTTTTGTGCAGATACATGTTGACAGGTGCTGTCTCAAGCCCGCGACAAGCCTCGATTCTTTCCTTATTACTCGAAAGCTAGAAAACTGAAGAAAGGGACGAAGAGAATAGATACACATCAGAAGTTAATGCACAAATTACTATATATGTTGACATCATACACCACAATAGGAACATACCAAAAATATCTAAAAAGAGCAGAAATTATTGGTATATGCCATCTCAATCAATTTTCAATTCACTGCTATCACCGTTCTCAACGTCCCCAAATACTTACGACTAAAATTATGTTCAATAGCTCCATGAGATAAAAACCTTGAAAATCTGTGTTGATAAACTTTCATGTTGCTAAACATGGGTTTATGAAAAGTGTCATTTTACATGTTGATTCTCAAAGCACATTACTGGAAAAATTATTGTGAATAATATTTGTGTGTGTGTGTGTGTTTAAACGTACTTTAGTGCATTGTGCCAACAAATATACTAATTTGCGCATATAATAAGTTATGACGTGTATATATATTCTCTTTGTCTCGTTCTCTGTTTTCAAAGTTCGGATTTGCAAAGAAATGACCGAAGATTTCGCTATTCTGAGGCAGTCCTCACTAACATGTACACGCACAGAAATTTGGCCTAGTGTGGACTTACCATTATTATATAAGTCTTCGACACATTAAGAAAACTCGCAACCTGCCTATAAAGAAACTCGTTTTAGCATAGAAACTCTTAATATACAAAGCGTATCATAAAATCTCGAATCCACTTGGCAGAGAAACGCCTGAGGGCAAAACAACAAAGAAAAAGTACATAGCAAATTGAATCGAATGTCACTTCGCTTTTGAGAGATAGCGTGTCCAGTTCAATTTAGAATTTATTATAGCCTTTAAGTATCTTGAGGCCGGGATGGAGGAAGGAATGTTGGAAGAAGTTGACTATGGCCTATGTTAAAGGTACCATTCGCCTGGTGTGACTGAGGAGACATCTTGGAAAAACCTCAGTCAGAATGGTGGACCACTATCAAACCCAGGACCTTCGGAATGCGAAGTCAACGCTCTATCAGGTGAGCTACGGTCTCTAGGTGGGACTAAGTCGAGCTAGGTCATAATAAATCATAATTAATATATTGGTGCTGCGGTGGCTCAGTGATAGAGAGCTGTTTTGTTCTTGGGGTCGTCGGTTCGATCGCTGCTCGTGCCATGTGTGCTTTGTGGTTGACAAACAACGTGCGCATGGGTATTGTAGGGGTTTTCCCGTTTCCTTCCACTTTCCTCACTCCACCAATTCACCCATCATATTCACCCATCCGGCGTTAGACAAAGTTGCCTAAAGTCCTTGAATAAAAATTAAAATATATATTGTTTGAAATCGATTTCCACCAACAGAATGGATATAGGACATTAAAATGTGATGTCATTGATTTGACAGTCTTGCCAACCATAAATGTTTTACCAGGCTAATAAAAAATGAAAGTTTCAGTTCGTATAAGTTTCACAATTTGCAACACTGTATTATGTGGTTCACATGGGATGCTACCGAGCGTGGCTCAGTGATAGAGCGTTGTCTTAATATTCGGGACGTTCTGGGTTCAATCCCACCGGTCGACCACCTGACAGATTATTCCAAAACTTTTCCTCAGTCACATTAGGCAAATGCCGTGATGGTATCTTCAACTTAGTCCCTAGCCGACACCTTCCCGTATGATTCCCCCTCCCCTATCCAGGCCATAAATAAAATAATCGAATTCATAGGATATTTATCATCACTAGGGGATATTAAATATTCAATAGAATACTACTAATTGAAAAATTAAAACTTAATAACAGATTGGCAAATCGCTGAACCCAAATATTCTCGTTATTCTATCCATTCTATTTATTGAAATTGACTTGCACCAATATACTTCCACTAACATACATCGGAATTTTAAAGGCATAAAAGAAATTATAGTACGTTGACTCATTTAGAGATTTCAAATTATACCTTTCCAATATAAAAGCAACACACTTTTATTTACAAGTGCAGAATACCTCTAAATATGCACAAATAAACAAATATATGTGTACGAAAAAAATCAGACTTTAAAAAATGGCTGATAAAAGATTTAAGTCCAAAAATTTTGACAATATGTCATCACTAAACCACTACATACGTCACAAACTAAACATATGAATAACTTATTTTAAATTTGTTTACAATACAGATTTTCTGGCGGCCATTTTCTATGAATTTGAGTGTTCATGTATTATATTATAAGCATAAAATATGTATTTAATAATCTTCAGAGACAGTCCACTTTCCGTCATTTTACAATGAAAATATTTAATATTAATAACAAGGGGAAGGATTTTGGAAGGAATCGGTCCTGGCTCTATTCAAAGTACCGTTCTAGCATTTGATTGGTGTGACCTGGGCGAAACGAGGAAATCTTCAGTCAGAATGGCCGCACCAGGAATCGATCCCGGGTTTTCCTGATTAGAAGGTGAGCACTCTACCGACTTCTCTATCTCGTGTGTAAGGAATCGTTCAAATATTACGTAAGCACGACTTTGGTAATTTTAGGACTCCTCCAACTTAAACAAGTGTTTTACCCCTAATAGACTGCAAAAAAAAAAAAAAAAAAAATGGCGTTCGCCCTGATTCACCGAAAAGTGTTGAATTAACGCAGCATTTTTTGCGAAAGCGCATGCATAGACGCTCAGCAAAAATAAACAAATCTTCAACTCCCTGCATAATTACGTATATTTAAACTTTTCTCGCTCACATTAGGCAAATGTCGAGATGGTACCTACAAACTAGGCCCTGGCTGACTACCTTCCAATATCCTCTCCCCACTTTATCCCGACCTAAGCTTGAGATGCCTAAAGGCATAAAAAATTTAAAATCACATTTGAAAGACCCCTAATATTGCTATTCATTTGAGGAATGAAGCAGGTAATCAGTAGTTGGTCATTGACTTCACAAGAAGAAGAATAAACATGTAAAACAGCACACGGAATCATAACACCAATATTTAACTCCAAAAGGGTGTTACCTATATTTCTATTGTCCCTTCATTATATTCTGACAAGAACGACCCAGAAGAGAGGGGGGCTCATTATATTTTTTTGCCTCTTTTGAGGGGAGAGGAAGTTTTCCTTCTAAAAAAATCAGTCCGTTGCAAGACTTTTTTTTTCTTGTAAGATAAGTGAGTTTGAAATTGTAATGTAGTCGTACTATACAAGGAGGGGTGAGGAAGGAACCAACGGTAAAATAGGGAGAGGAAAAAAGTTTTGCACTTATCTGAACACAGGGGGAAAGATAATTTATAAAGAAGAAAAAAAGCACACGAGGTGCGGGCGCAGGATATGACGTCATAAGCACCCTTGTACTTAAGACGTGGTACCTGCCAGGTGGGGAGAAATACAGTACGAGTGACGAAAGCTGCCGCATTGACAAGTTCAACTCCTGATTCGCTGGCTGGGCAAAGTCTCTCCACTGCTGTTCCTGCAACAGGTAGGCCTCTTCGTAAACTATTTTGTCTTCTACATCCATTATATTTTGTTCTTCTAATACCTTATAAATTTACAATGTTTACCGGTATTGTTTTGCACGTATAACAGTTCACATGTTTCATTGCAAATGATCTTAATAATACTAAACTAATGTACATAGAACAGTAGGAGAGTAAAGACAAAGCTCTCCGCCCGCATCGTATGTGTAAAGTAACATCCATACATCTACATATAAGATAATTCTGCTTTGAAGTTCTAATTAGCAACATTTATTATTACTTATCCCAATGTTAGGTGTCCAAGTAAGTCTACGCACAGAATCTTTTGTGTTGACGTACCATGTTATTTTTGTTTTTTCGGACGTGATAAAATTTATAATCTTGTTCGTAGTTTAAGAATCCGTGATGTTAATCCGTTTGTTAAGCCATTTTCCAACACTGCATTTCTTTCCTCGTTACGCAATCTTTTGTGAATTTTACATAAAAATATAATGTTTTCCTTCATACATGGTGATCCGTAAACTGTTTATATTCTTCGTGACATATCCAAGCACGCGGACGTTCCATTAGACATCCAAATTCGAAGCAGTTTGCGTACAGCTCAAATTTGGAATAATTTTCTTCGATTTCGTCATTTCATCTCATATTTAAATAATAATAATAATAATAAGCCAGGTGTCTATTTTAAAAAAATCGGATTAAGATTGTTATTGAACGGAAGGTGAAAAAAATGTCAAACTTGTAGCTACTTCCTCTAATAATTTTATTGTTATCAAATTAAATTACAATTTTTTACAGTACGCTTTTTAAAATTTAGTGTATTATTTTGAAAGAGGAAAAAAGTTGAAAATATTTCCCTAAATTGTGCTTTTAAGAATAACAGCTATAGTAAACTTTGCGTGCGATAATCCCTTTGAACATTAAAATCATATTTACTATAAACATTTTGTAGACATTCTTAGTTGTTTTTTTTTTTTTCAAAATAATCGAACCATATATACTTATAAACTTTTAGACTATAATTTTGTTTCACGTTGTTACTATTAATTAGATCCATATCGTTATTATTATTATTTTCAGCCACACTAATTTTCGATTCTTAAAAATATTACCGAAAATTATTATTTCTTCAGTGTTCTGAACGGGAAACAAAGAAGTCGAAAGACTGAAATATCTTAGACGTTTGTAGGAATTCTTTGTTTCAATATTCTTGGAATACTAAATATTTGTGATTTTCGTTTGTAATGGTAATAAAAATTTCCATACAGCAAATTTTATGATATGGCTGACGTTTTTTGATGAAAGTAAACAAATACATTTAAGCATGTTATCAAACCACGTAAAATGGAAAATATGCTACGCTATTTATAATAAAATTATGTTTAATTTAGTTGGGCAAATGTTTTGATTGGCTAACGTCTTCCGTTTAGTAACTGTCTTGATCTGAAGTTACCAAAATTTTCGATATTCTTGGCTGTTTAAAATGGAACAGTTCTGATTTGGTTTTAGGCCTACTCGCAGAATATCCTTAGGAGCTTTCTTGATCCAATTCTCTTTGTTACATTTAAAACCTAAACAAGGTACACTGTTAAAAATTTTCAGCTATTTGCCTGAAGAAAAAAAGTCAGGCAAATGGTTAGATGAACATTTCCAGTACCGTTACTGACGAGAAATGGCTGGAAAAATATTACTGACTTCCGCCTAAAGGTTTAAAGCAGTCGTTTATGCAGAATTTACAAGTTAAGGATTGCAACATTCAATGGAATTGAATTTATGTATGCTTTTAGACATCTATAACTCAGGCCAGAATAACGTAGGAGAAAGGATGCTGCAAGGCAGTCGACTAGGGACAAAGTTGAAGGTACCATTCCGGTATTATTGAGGAAAAAACTCTGAAAAAAGCCTCAGTCAGAATGGTTATCCTCTGATTTCGGACCCAACACCTCCCGAAAGTGATGCCAATGCTCTATAGGCTGACTAGGGGCACTTGGTAACACTCAATGAAATCAAATTGGAAGATTGTTGTTAGGTGTTATTAGAGAGGTTCAGATGCCACTAAGGCTCACATGAAACAGAGTTTTTTTTTAAAGAGTTTTCGTAATTAGTTTTAGAATCTTTGGAATTAGTTTTTCGCGGTTGTTTGTTTTGTCGCTCGCTTTCTTAGTTATATTTCTCACTCTCCTTCTCCCTATTGTGAATACTTCTATTTTATTTTATAAACAAATAGATAGATTGTCATATTATTTGATGTCATTAGGAAAAAAAAACTTTACAATAATTTAAAAGAATTTAGTTTCAATTTACTATCAAGTTTTACTAAAAGTATTCTACAGGAAGTTGCAAAACTACTATAAATGTTAGAGAATAACTCGTTTATAATGCTGCATCAAGTTTAATTAATTTGTTTATAAAGCACACCCATTGTCTAGCACTGTATTGTCTAGCCTAGGTTGTAGTTGTAGATTTCAGATACTATGTTCAATTATAATCTATATTAAAACCGTATATGAGTAAATACACTTACATTCTTCTTCATCCTCCCTCCCCCTCTCTCTTTCTTTCTTTCTTACTTTCTTTGTCACATGAAAATCATACTAATATATCTGTACCTCGGAGGTAAACTGCATTATGTCACTTTTTTTTTTTTCGGCAAACTCGAGATAAGTACACAGTTTTGTAGATTTTAGTACGCTCTTCCTGGAGGTATCCACAACAATGTCATTGTTTTGTAATAGAATTGGTAATTGCTAATAGAACATTATGTCGCAAAACAATATGAAAGAGCGTGCTACAAAACTATTCGCTGAGTTCGAGTTTTGTCTAAAGTGACATAGTGCAGTTTGAAGGAAAAACAGCTTTCTGACAAGGCTGATTATACTTTAATAGCATAAAAAGAAACTAAAGCGTAACCGTTTCGAAAGTATATCACCTCCTTCTTCAGACTACACTGCAGGTTATATAGTGGAGTCTGAAGAAGGAGGTGATATACTTCCGAAACTGTTACGTTTTAGTTTCTTTTTGTGTTATTACCGTATAATCAGCCTTGTTAGAAAGTTTTTTTTTTATTATTCAAGATGGATACAAGGCCGTATTGTTACAATATCCAGTGCAGTTTACTTCCGAGGTAAAAATACGTTTTCAATTTCAATTTGAATTTATTTAAAACTTTTAGGCATGTATGACTCAGGCCTATATAGTCTAGAGAAAAGGATACGGGAAGGCAGTCGGCCAGAGCCTAAGCTGAAGGTACCATCCTGGAATTTGCCTGGTGTGACTGAGGAAAACCTCAGTTAAAATGATCGGACGCTGCTATCGAATCTAGGATCTGCCGTATTAACCAGCCAACGACTGCTCGGTATATTGTTTTAAAGGCAAGCAGAGAAGCTGTATATTTCCTTTCTGAAAGATCTTTTGTGTTAATTTTTTTTTCACAAACACTTTGTGGTATGCTAATTCTTGTAATCAGAAAAAATACTCTTTCCCATGACCATGACTTGAACTCGGATCTTCCAGTTTCCTGGTGCTTAGTCCACTGCCGTAACGGGGCCAATTTTCTGCGTATATGGAGCATTTCTCGCCTCTTAGTTAACCCAGCTACTAACACCTGGAGTTTATAAACCAGGCACTCCCAATACATGCATAGATTTTTTCTACTGTGCAAATCGTACAGTATGAAAGATCTATTTGTTATTTCGCTTTTCACCGCAAGACAATTGCCATCTACAAGCTCTCTGTGAAAAAGAAAAAAAGTCTAATTCTTTCTCAATGTATGATTTGCGAGACATTCTGCAGTAAGATCTGGGTGTGTTTCTTCCGGGTGCTTGGTTGAATCTAATATTAGTTTTGACACCACATATTTTATATTCCTCAGGTGTGTTCTCGGCCTTATATTTATGTTCCTTTTTATCTTTCCAATGTAATATTTGTCAAAATTGCAGACAATCACAGTGACGGATCTAGAGAGGGGGCACGCGCCCCTTTCTCAAAGAAAAATACTTAACTTTTTATAGCATTATTTCAGCAATTTATTTCAGAAAAATCTTCGATTTGTTTCTGGACAATCTAATTTATCTGTAAATATCATTTTTGGGAGGGTACAGGTGTCATATATCAGGATAAAACTTAACAATATGAGGGAAAAGATGATAAATTTATACTTTAAAAAATCACTTAGCGGGAAAATATCGAAAATTCCTCTGGTCTATTCCAGTTTCACTCCCCCTCACCAAAATCCTGGATCCGCCGCTGGACAATTACCTATACCCCTTGTTGCTCTATTGATAATTGATATCTCATTGATACTTTTTAGAAGTTTCGGAAGGTTTCATGTACACCTCATCGTAACGTAGCGTAGTCAGCAAATTTTCCGATTACAAGAAGTATCCTCGATCATCAATAGAACAACGAGGTGCATATGAAATTGTCTGCTATTGTGATAAATCTTACATTTGAAACACAAAAAGGGACTTAAATATCGGGTTGAATGAATATTCGAGGAATGTAAAACATGTGTGTTGAAAAGCAGAATCAGATATAACGAAGTACCTGAGAGAAACACACCACACCATTAAGGATATAAATAATAATAATAGGCCTAGTAATAAACTTTTTAAAAACATACTTTTCTTAAACAATTATTACTAAAAAGTAAAAACTAATTTTGTTTATACATGACTAAAAAGAAAAGAATAGGGCGCTCTCTCATATACGGTCGCTTAATAAATTCTTCAAGTGGCGCGCCCTATATTTTTCTTTTAAGTCATGCATAAGAAAATAGTTTTTACGTTCTAGTACGAATTGTTTAATAAAAACATGTTTTAAAAAAGTTTTATTGTTATTTCTTTCAGTTATTTCAGTGTTCAAAATCATGAAGTGTTCTGCAACCATTCAAACGTAATATCGTTGCGCGCTCGTATTTATTTTAGGATAAAGAAGTTCTTACTAAAAAAATATGCTTTCAAAATATATAAATATATGAAAGTAAAAATGGAATATTGTATTGTCACCCGACTTACATTTCTGTGCAAAATTTCATCATTGTATGACGTCGGAAAATGAGTGAAATTAACGTTCCAAGATTCCAAGACACGATGAACCATTGTGAACTAAAGAAAAATCTGTAAAGAAAACTAATAAAAACGACTTGTTAAAGACATACTTTCTTAAACAATTCGTACTAAAAAGTAAAAAAAAAAGCACGACTAAAAAGAAAAGCATGGGGCGCTCTCTCATATACGGTCACTTTATAAATACTTCAATTGGTGCGCCCCATACTTTTCTTTTTAGTCATGCATAAACAAAATTGTTTTGTAATGTTTTTAAAAAGTTCTTTTATTATTTTTTTTAGTTATTTCGGTGTTCGGATACTTTTTATCAAGCTCATGTTTTGTGACCCAAATCCTAATGTGTTCTGCAACCAGTCAAACACAATATCGTTGCAGGCTAGTATTTATTTTAGGATAAAGCAGTCCATATTTAAAAAATATTTAAATATATAAATATATGAAAGTAACAATGGGATGTTGTATTGTCACTCGGGATCAAAATTTCATCATTGTATGACGTCTGGAAATAAGCTAAATGAACGCTGCAAGATTTGAGGACACCACGATTCATTGTGAACTAAAGAAAAGTCTGTGAAATAAATTAGAAGAATGAAACGTAGTAAATATTACGCATGTCTAGAGAGCACTCTATACTTGTTATTGCTTATCAGTCTTTTATAAGAGCTTCTCATGATACTGTCCGTGATGTTTTCAGCTATTGTTAACCTCTCATCTTTCACTCCCTCGTGTATCAATTGTGCATTCCGGCTGTAAACAAATGTACACTCTAAAAAGTGTGATGTTTAAAAGAACGTAAAAAAATCAATTTTTTAACGTTTAAATTAAATGTAAAACTGTTCGTGAATTTTGAATTTTATTTATGGCCTTTAAGCATCTAAGGCTCAGGTCGTACAAGTGTTCGTGTTACGTATATAGTTCGCAATGTTCTAAAATAATTTAAGATCAAAATCTATTTCTTTTATTATCAATATTAAAAACACATTCCTGAAAAATAGCCAGGCAACCCAACTGCATGGAAAATTCCAATAACTTGACTGATAAAAACCAGATCCAATTCGGTTGTCGGGGATACTAGGTCAAAAAGGAAAAGGAATTTTCAAAGAATTGGACATTGTTCGTTTATTTATAAGTTCACTGTCTTACCAACTGGACCAAACTGCCAGACAAGTAAATCAGCAAAACAAAACAGTCTAAAGGGTCATAAGTGCCTTATTCAAACTGCAAAGATATAAATAAAGTTACTGCCGCGAATTACCCTCTACCAGGACTTACGCCACATTTTAATAATTTTTTGATTTGCGAATTAGGGATCGGAATCCGCATTGTTTAAAAATACTTTATTTATCATTGAATAAGCGATCAGCATGGCGACACAGATAGTAAAGTAAATGTTACCAAATTATTTTTAAAATTGTATCTGTAACCGTGTTTCCTAACGTGTGAACTTGAATGGCGTTTAATTTATCAAACTTCCTTCAATTATACATTCAAATTACTCGTTGCTTGTTATAAATGCAACACAATTACTTTGAATTACTTAACGCTAACAAAGGTAATTGTATACTTCTTCAAGAATTAGAAGTCACACGTCTGAATAAAAGTAATAATTCTTTTAGCGTGTGGGTTTCCCTTACATTTCTGAAGCACTTCAAATGATTCAGCTTTTGATTACTTCTTGTATAGATTTCATACAAGATAAAGCACATCTATGAACTATTTGATATCCTAAAAAAGAGCTAAAAAGTTGGTGACAGCGAATATAGAACCCGGGTTGTCCGATTGATAGCCTATTTGTTCATTACTTCACCTTCAAAGCACGCAGTAAATTCGTTATTTTTCTCCCTGTATATTGAAAAAGTTCAAGGCAGAAATGAGCGTATATATTGTAAATTAAATATGTACAACACTCATGTCGTTCTGTGTACACAAGAATTACTCTTCTTCAGTCCAAAACTTATACATTACTCTTCCTGAGTCTAAAATTATTCCAAATAAACCCCAAAACTAAGGATTTATCTTCTTCAGTGCAAACTTTGTTCTTTGCCCAAAATTACTCTTTTTCAGTCCGAATTTACCCTTCGTGAGCTCAAAATGACTCTTCTTTAGCTGAAAATTCAAATTGATCTTCTATAACCTGTGTAAAATAAGACACGTACTATGTTTCACAGCATAAGTGCAAAAAATAAAGTGCTCTACATAAAGGAATGATATTGATTTCAAGCGTCTCCACTACATAAGTCATTAAGCTAGTCGACTTGAAATCAACTGATTCTCGGGTTCGATGCTATAGCTGGAAATAAGAGTGTTTAAACTGTAGATCAATTCCTGTTGCAGTCCATCCTGACTGAGGTTTTCCAGGACCTCATCCCAACCATCTTCCTAACTTCACTAGTTAATGTGTTGAAATTTGTCGACGGTTGGACGTTCAAACCTGATCTATGCTGCTTTGACCTCGTGTCACCGAGCTAACGACACCTCAACTGCCTCGGTAGCCTCAGGGTCAGTTCGCTAGCCTTAGGGTCAGTTCTATCTCTCATTCTGCGTACTCTCATTGGTCAAAATCAGTCTTGGCCTCAACTTAGCGCTGACTAGAAGTTTAGCGGTCGATTGTAGAACTGACCTTTAGTAGTTCCTGACTCCCAAAATTCTTTCTGCAGTCAAGCCTAAAAACTCGATTGTCCATTGGGACAATTTGCTGATTAGATATGTGACGGGCATTGGACCACACCTGCATGTCTGCCCCATAAATGTATGTTTAATAAAATAAATATTTGAACAGCTTTCGTTATCCACCAAGCGATCTATTTTATGTACAGTACTATAAAAAAGATGTTAAAGACCAACCCCTGATTAGATAGACACACCATCCGCGAATTTAACTCAAATGTAATCATAAATTACATAACATTATTGCGGAAATTACGTACGAGGAGAGTCCAAGGTTAACCGTGCCATTCATCAATATATTATATATGTGAGAAGATATTTCGTTAAAAATGAAAGAAATGTAATGATTGATGATGAAGAAAATGAATTATAGTTTATCAGGAAAATTACACGTAACTTATCAAATATCTTGTTGAACTTTGAGTGTGTATACACACACACTTAAGTGATAAAAAAAAATGATAAATAGGATCAAATGGATTGACTAAAATTTATTATATCTTTATACTTAGCGAAAGGTAAGATACCTAAGTAGATGAAAAGAGTTTACAAAGGGATTTATTCTCTATAACACAGCAAATTCAGTTCATGGTAATTAGCAGGAATAAATGTTTCAGATAAAATATTTTTATTTCTTTATCAAGTTTGTGATATCTGGGGAGTATTATGAGAGAGGATACGAAGTACTTCTCTTGGAAAAGAGGAGATGATTAGCAATGGAGAAAGAGGTAATAGTTTGTGCAATAGGTTAAGAAAGAGCAGTCGGTCGAACTGCGGGCCTATCTAAAATGCAGCTGACGGTTCTTATCAACCGTAGCAGAAAACCATGGAAACGCTAGAGCCACCTGGACAGAATATAAGACAACTGCCAATGCTAGATATCAGTAAATAATAAAGAGCCGAATCCTAAGTAAGCCAAATGCCGACCCTGACGGCGGCCCAACCAACTAGTATAGTCGGGGGAAGGTCGTCGCGACACGTAAGTGGCGTTTGGTCATCGGACCGTCGTCAGGGTCGGCATAGGTGCGTAACCACTCCCAAAACCCACCCGCCGACGTCGGCCCGCCCGTAGGCCCCGCCTTCGTCGACTAAATGTTTACGTTGCTTGGCTTGCTGGGATCTTTTAATAATAATAGACTTTGAACCAAACCAAAGATTTCTTAAAGAAGATACACTGACACAAGCTGCCTAACATCAAGGCTATAGATATTTCTAAGTGGGACTATAGATAATCTTTCATACGTGCCACAGATAAGACATATGGAGTAGAACACAACATTAGGTTGCTTCTTTAACACTAAATCTCCGAAGACACGTGGACACATTACTTGTAGAACACATAATTAATTCAGCCAACATTCCACGCACCCATGGTCGATTATCCTGTAACTTCTTTCATCACATATGATCTTCGAAATCCATGTGAACACGAAGTCTTGATTAAACAAGACCTTTCACTAAGCAAGAAAGAATAAACTTCATTTCCTTTTTCGTAGCCTACTTCTTCTTTTAATGGGCTAGTATGTTTTCTAAACATTTGTCGCCTTACTGCAGTTAACAAGAATATTTTCTCTGTATCTGTAAAGAGAGAGGGTTGCAAAGATTATTTAAATGTTTTCCATGCAGCATATTGCAATATGGAGTGGAAACGTGAACTTTCCGTAAGAGTAAAGACAGAGAATTGGAAGATTTTGAAGTAGAGATGGAGAAGAAAATTAGAAGAAATTCTACTCGGTACAAAATATTTGTAACAAGAAAGTGCTGAAGAGAATGGACCAGAAATTAACAATACTGGAAACAGCAAAATAGTGATTTGGATATTTGTTGCTCAAAGATTGTGCATTGAAGGCTCCAATTAAAGGTTTTGTTCAGAGATTCTGCCAGGTCCATCTAGTGAGGGGGGTGTCAAGCACCCCCCAAATTCTCGAACACACACCTCCAACTTAATTTTGTTTACTGTTAAGGATCCTCCTTGCGCACACCCCACTTTTTAACATTTTTCAAACTATTTCAAAATCTAAGAGCACTGAAATTTTTTTCAAACGTACCACACTAGTTCCTTCAGATTACTATACAATACAATGAGCAGCGATCTCGAGATCTTTTCCGTTGATGAGTAACGCGTTTCCAAAGATTATTACGTCATTATTTAATTGAAGTCTTATTACTTATTAATTGGTAAGATTTCGAGATCGCTGCCATTGTATTTCATAGTAATTTGTAAGTACTACTGCACTCTGTTCAAATTAAATTTGATAAAGCTCTTAGATTTTGAAAAATGTTTAAAAAGTAGCCTTAAAAAATCAAAAGAAGCCCTACAAAATTCTACTTAAACTCCACTAATGTTCACTTTTCCAACCCAAACTGAAAATTCTCGCAGAACCTTTAGCCTGGTTGAAGGAAAAAACATTAGGAAGACGGATGCAACTTCTCGACTTTTTAAAGAAAATTACTCACAAACTGTGATCAAAAGAGACCAAGATCTTGGTGAATGAATAGGGCTACATTTGTATTGAAGGTTTTACCACTATCGGCAGAACTCTAGTGATTATTTCTCTATTACCTCCACCCAACATTCTTTTACAGACCGTCCTGCCCTTCCAAAAAAATAATCCTCTTCTAATTTCACTTCTTCCGTTCTTCTGTATCGCAGATTAATGCCTGAACCAAAACAAGTCAAGAGAAATTTATTTCAGAACTGACCTCGGCTATCTCGATCTATTTAGCCGTTTCTTTTTAATCTGGTGAGTTTACAACACTCCTTTGAGGTGGTATTTCTACACTGTCTGCGCTCAGTCCGTAGCACACGCATGCATCCAAACGAAACCAGGTAGGAAGAAGCTGACTTCAGATTTGAGTCCAGTGACTTTTTACACACTCAGTACGATGGAGCAACTGACTTCGGTTCAGTGATCTCCTCTTATTCGGCCATTTTCGTTAAAGTAAGATTACACATATTTTAATATTTTTTTTTGTCATAATTGTTTGTTTTATTTAAAGACAAGAATTAACAAACATTTTAATTTGATTCACATCGGTTGACTTTACAGTGCATACGATATACGTATCTTCTCCAGTTTTAGGAAAGAACGTTATTTGAGCGAAGACGAAGAATTTTACGTTGCATAATGTGACTCGCGTTGCGATTACACAATAGGTAAATTAGAACTATCATTATTTGCGTCATATTCGTTTCTTTGACGTCATCAACTGGTGTAATACATTTGTTGTCTACTTCTTATCTGTTCGCACTTTTTTCTACTTTGAAATGTTCGCTATTGCTCTGTCAACTAGATAATTTATGCTTTTTCATAATCCTGCCTTTTGTCTCTCGCTGAGGTTTGACTGTGTTATTGTCAACTGCTATGTTTCTTATCTGGTTTCTAATGATCGTTTACTAACGTCTGGAACGGTATAGCGGCCCCGATTTTGATCCTTGTGGAATTCCAAGAATATAAAGAATATTTCTTTCTTGTAATACTCCAATTTTAAATTGAATCTTTATAGTTGAGTCGATGAGACGTACCAAATTAATATCTTTTTAGTAAATCCCAAAAAAATGATTGTTAAATTAGATTACCTACCGACGGGACTAAATTGCCAAACACTAGATCCAAGCAGTATTGACGGTTAGAAATACGTTGCCCAAACCCCAGAAACACAAACTAAATTATTCCCATGACTTAAGCCATGTTTTAATCACTTTTTCTATTCGTCAGTTAGGAATCAGAATTCTCATTCATTAAGAAGATGTTCCATTTCTATAAAAGTATGCTATCAAAATGGCGGCAACAAAATTGTTAACAATGTGAGAAGTTCAGTTCCTTTCAGAGATCACTTTGTCGGAAATTAGTTCGTTGTAAAGACACTTCAAATAATCTTAGTTCGTTCAATTAATTTAGTAAGAAAACGAGAACAACACCCGTATAGGGTCTAATAGCACAACGATCCTCTGTAGCAGCCCTTGATTTACTGTTCGATAATAAATATTCTAATTATTATGAATAATCTAATAAAGAAATTTCATTAGCTGCAATAATTACAAAA
>JAGDQP010040858.1:0-17135 GCA_022664845.1 Lepisma saccharinum | reverse complement strand
TACGTATGAGTAACAAGTACAAGTGTTGGGACTATTTTTTCGAGGGAACAGTTGAAAAGGATACCTGCAAGAAACAGTGGTTGACCGGAAGTAAATGGAAGTTTTCCTACCTCACATCACTATTGATATTTGGAACAGAGTAGCTGCTTGATCAAAATGGTCTCCATTCTGGAGCGTAACTTTTCTGCTAACGATTCACTAGACTAAATCCGTGCCCGTGAGGTAAAAAAGTCCCGAAAGAAACTTTCTACACTGTCCTTGTTTATGTAGACTGTTTTTCAGGAAATCTGTTTGTGCTAAATCCTCGTAATATGAAGAATACGCTAGTACTTCATACCTCAAGTTACTCAATTTCTTTGTTGTAATTTTTGCCATATGGGTTTAGCGTTCTATTGCGCAGAGGCGGCGGCTGCTTTCTACACAACTACCTACGCATTTCGACAATTTCTGCAAACTACGGTTCACCAGGGGGACTTGTAACTTACATCTAATGATGTCCACCACATTACCTTTGGTTTTAGAGAGTTCCTCAACGTTCACATATTGCCTAATTCGTTTGTGATTATCGTACGGGAACCGTTGTTCATCACACATCGCAATACGATCGAGTAGACGTTCTTTGCTGTAATAAATCAGCAGGTTGATGCTACGCGCTGCTTTTAATGCTCCGTCAAATCATGCGATATGCGGTTCACCATTTATTTCGCTTTCTTTACTCCCTGTAGACCGTTCCAAATGGTTACACTGGAGACTTTGAGCTATGTTCCCTCTCGGTGGTACATTATTTTGCCTCCACACATGTCTTAGAAAGCGCTGTTATCCACCCTTGATATGCGTTTCCTACTTTCCCGATTTTGGAGACGCTGATCCAAAGCACGAAATGTTTCAAAGGACTGACATGCTGTTGAATCTACATCGCCGTATATTCAATTGTGAACTCATGCAATACCATTACTTATAAATACGTTGTTCCAGCACGTGAGTACTGTAACACGTCTTTTGACACCTGTGCAGCTTCACTTCATATGCAATGAAAGTTGTATCTTGCTGTTACCTTCAGTGGGTGTTACACATCCACTGTTCCCTTACAATATGAGGCAGCGGGTGTTCAATTTAGACGTTGTGCGTTTTGGTCATTTATATCATGGCAATGTAATAATGAATAACCCATTTAAACAGTCTTAATTGCGTGAAATGGAATCGATCATGTGAAATTCCTGGGCCCCCAGGGCCACCCAGGAGAGACGTCTAGCTCATTTGGGCTACTTTTATCCTATAGATATTTAAATTTGTTTGTTATCTGTATACACATTTCGTAGTTTGGAATCGAAGTCCGTAGCAGGACCTACCGGCCGGCACCAAGCACGCATCCGGGAGATCCACTGAGACTAGCCGGCAGTGAGAGATCCTAGTTTCCTTCGAAGTTGAATTTGGTGTAGACTGGAAGTGTGCAACTGCTTGGATCCTGATTGTCTGTTCTGTTAAGAATTTCATGGAAGCAAGGAGAGGTGGGAATGATGATTTTGACTTTATTATAGTTTGTGCCTTTTGCTGTCTATAACTAAAGTAGTTAATTCTTGATGTAGCTGCCATCGTTTTCATGGAAAGTTTGTTTTGTGAAGTTAATTTGTTTTAACGCTGTGTTTTACAATTAGGTTGTGATAGTAGTTTCTAGTAGATGATATTGTGTAGTTTTATTTTCTGGTTTATTTGAAATGACAAGTTTGTCTTAATAATAATTTTGTCCTTAGCGTGATTTATATACTGTTTTGCTTTCTTGCATGTAGATGTCTATTGGTGTGAGTTGGATCTTATTGTATAGTGGCCTAAGAGAGAAGCTGTAAGAAACACTACAACTCGCTCAGGATCAGAAAATAGACGTCATCATGGTAAACGAAACAGAGCTAAAACCCAATATCCAAATAAAAGCTGTAAGACACATTTCTTTTTTAGAAAATACAGGAATCTCAATAAGGGATGGCAAGTTTTGTAATAAACAGCATCCTAACACAGGAAAACTACTAAATTCTCTACAGGATCCAATAAACACTCCACTACTCACAACATTAAATCATTATCCAGGTCTCATATGTATAGTTACTCTATACTTTAGTCCAGGGGTCTCCAACTGGCGGCCCGCGTACCATGTGTGAACCGCGAAGCCTTTTCTTGCGGCCCGTGAGGTCAGTTGAAAAATTAAATTAACTTATGACCGAACGAAATTCTCGAGCACTTCCTCCCCAATTTAAATTTTTTTATGGTACAAAATCGATAGAAACCGTGCAAAAGTTCACTTACAACCTCCCAATTTTGACTTTACATCCCCCCACAAAACAGAAAACGTTGACGGGAATTTTAGTCTTTGAGGATATTTTGCAGCCCCAACCCCACCCCAGAGATATTGGGCCTCCAATATGCATAAATTACGAAATTTTGATTTTCTAAAAATCATAAAATATTAAGGAAACATATATCATCAGCTTTCACATTCTATATACCTCCGATATAGCCCTAGTTTAATATGTAATCGCGTACAAAGTCAACTTTAATATTAAATCCCTTCCAGGCAAAAAATAGTCCAGAAAACAACATTTTTTTTCTATTTCGACAACCATATTTGCACACCATTTTGATTGGTTCTATAACGTTTTACTTTTTTCATGTAGAGGACTAAAATTATAAATCATACGTTACTAGACAGAATGTTATTGTTTGAATATCCTATGATAAACCATTGCGCAGAAATTACATTTTCCTTAAACATCTACTAACACAAATTTTGGTATGCACCGCAGTACAATAATGACCGCTATTAACAATTCGGTTGGTATAAAAGTAAAAGCAAAAAAAAAAAAAAAGAGATGTAAGTTTTCAACTATTCGCAGCGTATATTTACTATGTATATAAGCGATATACATATTAAAAGTATTTTTTGAAAGGAGTTGAGCAACCAAGATGGACGATTTCAGACGAATTTGTTTTTCAACTGTTTTGGCTAAACACGAACTTTGTGTTCTTTCATATTTTTATAGGTGCCTCCTCAGCAAATACCAGGCCCCTCCACGACAATTTGTCTGGCTACTTCGCTGAGGATGTTAAAAATACAAACGACATCAGATCCATAAAGTCAACATTAACTCAATCTGTTGCTAAAGAATAAGATAGTTTACACGGTAATAGACATCATACAACTGATCCTCTACAAACGCTACCTTACTAGAACGTTACATAGAAGACCGGCAAAGTACCTCTAACATCAAATAAACAAATTACATAAAGATTTAAAAGAAAAATTCGGATTATACAGAGAACAAAAAACTATTCCAATTTCTTTTAGCACTTATAGAAAACTATTACAAAACCCCCAAATCATTCAGGAGACCCGAGTCAGCAAAACAAAGAAAAAGAAGTAGGTTACTACATTACCAAGTAAACTGGACAATATTCCTATTTCAAAACACAAGAATATCATAAAAACATGTTATGCAAAGTGCAAGGACAAAAGAAGCGAAAACCAAATAACTCATCAAGAAAAACTCTAAAAAGAGGTAACACAAACAGCTAGAACCACACGGACACTAATAAATCATTTCAAGGATATCACAAATTTTGGTAATTGGAACAACCACAAAGGACATTTTGACATCCAGTAAAGGACATTACTCAAACCGAAATAACCAAAATCCGGGAAAAGACGAATATAGCTCCAGACCCGGACAAAATCCTGTTTATTGCTCTACGTCAGGCCCAAACAACTTACACAAAAGTAACAGAATTATTTGACACATCCATCAAGCTCGGCAACATGGAAAACCATCTTTATACCCAAACATAACTTTAAAAAGAATCCTTTAAACTCTGATAACTACCGTCTTATTACACTTACGAGCACTATAGCAAAGATTTGTAAAACTACTGGAGGAAAATGGAAAAACAAACCTCATAACCAGTGTTATATTTTTAAAAAAAAAAATATTCAACATAAAACGTTAAATACTTACGCGAATTAAATCATTTACTTACTCACTTGTTTCCAGTTCTACGAATAATGAAGTAACATTTTAGAATTAGTACTCCAAGTCTTTTATTTATTTATTTCTATATGTAGGCCTTCTGTAGCGCTATAAGATGTTTCCTTCCATTTTATTGCAACTTTAATTTTTTTCCGGAGACACCTGGAGCCAATAAATTCACTTTTATTGAAGTAACGTTCTGTAACGTGTAAAGGGAGTTATACTGTTAGTATTGTTTAATTAAAATCAAATTATTATGAGAATTGAAAAAGCAATTAAAAATTAAACAACAAGAAAATACGAGATTTTGATGAAAGTAAAATATAACTTCTACTAATCATTTTGAGTAAAAAGTAACGAAACATTTTTTTTTCTTTTAATAACAATCATACTCACCCACTAATTAGTTGCAGTTTCGTTTACTTAACTGCCCATAGTTGCCAGTTTTCAAAACATTTATTTGTCTTGATCCAGTGTGCTGTCTTCGCTGCAAGTGTAAGACTTTCGTGCACCAGACTGATCACCAGATATTTGTGGATAACATTGCAAGGTTACGTGCACTGTATCTGATTTTATGTTTTAAAATCAGTCTTAATACCAATATTTTAAAAGCATATTATTTTTTTTGCGTTTTTTGTATACATTTTACATAAATTTCTTGTCACACCAGAGAAATACCGAGAATGTACAATCATAATGCACCTTTGCTGACATTTTTCACATTTACTTTCCTGGCCTGAATGAATAATTACCTAAAAGCTACATGTTTTCAAAATAGAAAAGTTGGTGGTGTGAGTCAATTAAGAATCAACGTTATCAAGATTGAGATTCCTTGATAGCATTTCAGACACACAAGCAATATTTTTTTTTTTATAAAATACGTTGAGAATACTGACAACAGGAGGGATTAGGAAAAAACAATATTTTTTGTCGAATAATGTGCATGCCAAGTTTGGGGTTACTATTCCTAACGTAATAGAATAAATTAAAAAAAAAAGAATATTATAGAAAATAGGTTGGCAACATTGCTTAGGAACGTGGATACCTACACTATATTTTTGTTGTGTGAAATAATGTTTATGCTAAGTGCGGCGCAGATATGACTAAAAGAATAATAGCATTTTAAACAATTATTTTTTTAGGAAATGGGTTGGCAACAATGAACCATTGCATCAATCAATACTATTCCAGCAACTCTGAATTTTGCCTAGTCGATACCTTTCCAACAACACCTCAAGCACATCTCTGCACCGAGGTTCTTAATTTCTGGTCACGGGTGGGCTGAGCGTTACGATAACGTCCCTTTTGCTATTGCTTAGCTATCTAGGGACCTGAAACTTCATATATATTAATCAACTTAGGCAACACATTCCTGATTAGAAAGTCTTATTCCATTAAATACACATATTTTCATCTTTCTGGTTTTAAACCGTCGTTATTAAGGCTGTTAGAAGCTTAGTTGACAATAAAGAGTGATAGCAAACGTTTCTCGCCAGCAATTTAACGTTTAAGTGTTTCCAGTGCCGATTTCCAGAAGATTTTGGAAGTGTTTTACCAAGTTTTATTTCCTTTATATTACAGTGCTATACTGTATTCCTTTAAAGTATGTGATAATATCCACACAATGAAGTAATATATTAATTAATTATCAAATAATTCGCTTTATCAATCCATTATTAACACACAGTCATTTAATTCGTACAAAAGTCATAAGGTTACCTACCTCCTCCAGAAGAAACTAGTTATTCAGGCTATATAAGTACAACTTTTTCATGCTTATTTAACTCTTGCGTGACTGCATTATAAGAAGGAAGACGCTCATTGATTTAAGTCAACAACAAATTTAATTAGATTTCCCTTGTCAGAAATCTGCCATCTTGTGAGCTGCGTAATTTCATTTATCGCGTCTTTTCGATAAAACGAAAAGAAAGTTTCTGGAACGTCAGCTACACCCATTTGTATAAATGCCACTAACACGCATGATATTTGAGTGCTGACCTATCTTTGATTGTATTCCCTCACTGTCCACATGTTTAGAGTACATTCCCGTACAGTGGCTGAACTTGGCGTAAATAGCACTTACATGAAATATGTCTCCTCTGTTTTCCTTAGTAGTCTTCTGAAAATAATTTAAAGTGAACGCAAACGCTTCTGCAATACACAGGTTTGCATCTATAAATACATAACCGGAAATATATTAAACGCAGCATTCTATAGAATGGCTGATGTTCTTAGGTAAAGTATTATGTGGAGAACATTTCTGTTCTATTTTAGGTTTGATTACGTTAGGTAAAGTAACATTAGGTTAGGTCTGGGAAGGTTAGAATAGTTTCTCGGTTCCATACCTTTTGTCAGGTAAATAGCAGGTATCATACATTACAAGTAACATGTGTAATGGTTGACAAAAGTATTGGAACAAAACTCTTTTTGTCTTAAACATTATTACAATTGTGTATAAATTTATCAAAACATAAATTGTAACACAATTTTGTTTTTACTTAAACATAATAAGTTTAGCTGAGAAACAAAACTTAAATGCAATTCATAAGGATTTACAAAGCAAAACATAATTTTATAATCTGAAAATCTATTGGAACACCTTCAAGTTATTCAAAATTTTATAAGCATGGCTGGCGCCAAAGGTGAGCATTGGTTCACAAAATTCTGTCGGCCCACCTATTAGATAACCCTATTGATAAATTTCACCTGTGCAGTCGAACAACGAAATTCCTAAGGACAAATGAACAACCAAATAGTTTATACTATCTTCCTGTTTTTTTACGACTGTCCGATGGAAATATTAAAATTTAAATTCAGAGTTTTTCCTATTTGAATTATTTAAAAATCGATTTCATCCATCAAGAACTTTTCTAGATGCGGTACGCTTGTTTACTTACATTCATGGTATTGTCCTTCCCCTCACTGGAATACAGCGGAGACGCTGATACGATCTATATTTTTCTATGCTTGATGGTCGGAAGTTTTCATATGATTTTTTTTGTCAGTGTAAGCTTTGTTAATATGGATTGAATATTCTAATTTGAACTTTAAAGAAAGAAAGAGAAAGCAGTTTTGTGTTTTTTATAAAACATGAATATAGTGCGTCATACAAATAAAAAACTGCATTGTCCAGAGGCAAGTGCAGAAATTATACTGCTTCTCAGAACAGTGCTATTAACGCCGTAGAAGTTAGCAGGAACAGAGAATATATAGTGAAAATGACGGATGTGTTGTAGCTGACAGCAAAATAGGGCATTGCACAGAGAGAACGAGATTAGTATAATGCAGTCACTTCGACCTCGACCTCGCTGAACCTCGAACTCGAGATCTCACCTCGACCTCGCGATGGGACTTCGACCTCGACCTCGCTCAACCTCGAGATCACACTTCAACATCGAACTCGCGATGAGACTTCGACCTCGACCTCGCTCAACCTCGAACTCGAGATCTCATTTCGACCTCGACCTCACTCAACCCCAACATCGCGATCGAATTTCAACCTCGAACTCACTCAATCTGTAACTCGGATTGAACCCATGACTTCCCGAATGCTACGCCAACACTCTACCGCTAAGGTACGAGGCCGTTTGGGTGTTGTAAGTTTTAACACTGAGTTTGTACTCTGTGATTGAAATGACGGTCTCTAGGTGCCACTCCAGTAGATAAAAAGTAAAGTAAATATTATTACTTAAGTTTTAGGTCCCTTGCTAGCAAAGCTATAGCTGAAAGGAATCTTATAATCCCGTTCATTCTGTCCGTCCATGTACAGAAATGATATCACAGGAACTACAAAGGCAGAGACGTACATGGGGTGTCGTTGGAAAGGTTTTTATCAAACTGGATCAGGAAAACAAAATTGTACTTTGACTCAGTCGCCTTGTGAGAGGAAGGAATCCCTCCGAACATTGGTACCAATAAAATTGAAGTCACGTCAGTCGGTGACTCAAGTTTGAAAAGGCAAGAGAGCTCATCTTGAGTGTGGTTTCTCCAGGGCTCTTCCTTTAGTCACACAGGTGACTTTCTTTAAGGTAGTTTCATTTCTAATTTTCCCAGAAGAGTGCTCGCCAAGTTACAACTTTGTAACGGGGTTAACCATATGTGCCTGTTCAAGCCATTATGTAAGTTGAATAGTGAAATAAGTAAATTCATACAACCAGTCAGTCACTTCACAATAACCAAAGTTTGTATGATTATTTCATTGATCCAGACACGTGTTTTGATCAACACTTTGTGAAGTAACCTTATTTATTATGGAAATTTTACATTTTCCTTTACTTATATTTCGATAGATAAATTAGATAAAATGAGTTTATGGGCGGTAACAGCACTATGGCTTACGCCAATCACGATACGACTTATATTTCGAAACAATATATGTTTTCTCTCGTGTGATTCATGGTTCATACTTCATAGTATTCCAGCTTAAATCGCCTGACTATGGCTACAGTGAATCAATGAGCTACAGTTCATTAGAAAATAGATCTAACTATAAACCAGAAGTGTAGCTACTCAAGTCAAATCGAATTCAAAACTAGTATTTTCCACATGAAATGTTGTCTTAAAAGTTAATTTATCTTTGAAATATGACAGTTGATAAATCTCTCGTGTCGAGACACGTAATATTCAATTGGTGACATTGATTCGTAATTCCTCCTCAAATTGTCCTGATAAAGATAAAATGAATTGTGTGGGCGGTAACAGCACTATAGCTTACGCCGTTCCGATACGGGGAAGCCCCTTATCTTGTTCATAAAAGGTAAGATAAAATGAATTTTATGGGCGGTAACAGCACTATGGCTTACGCCCGTCCCGATACGGGGGAAGCCCCTTATCTTGGTCATTTCAAAATTTAGCTGTTAAATAAAATAATAAAAGAATATAAAAGATGAAGATGTAAAAGGTCTTCACAATCAGCGCACTGGTGTAAATGGCCAGAATAAAAACCAAGCCTGTAAATGGGCCTTTACAAATAAAACAAAACTACACTATAAAACTTAATCGAAGCCTGTAAATGGGCCTTCACAAGATAAAACAAAACTACACTATAAAACATAACAGCTAAGGAGCATAATCATATAAAATAAACGGAACCATAGAACTCTCCAAAAACAAGTAAAAGATTACCGTTTAAGTTTAGGTTTATACCTAGGTTTCTCTTTCCTTCCCACGAGATTAAAATCCATATCCATCAGGTGGTCCTGAATCATGTCTGAAGCCAAAGATGAACTTCGTTCATCGATAGTATGTGCAGACTCTTCCTGAGCTAATTGAGCAGACAAAACGTTCGTCAGAGTCTTAATGCTTGTACCGAGAGGCGAAGTTCGAACTAATTTCCGGACTTTATAGGGACTAAAAATAGTCTTAACCCGTGGAGCTCTAGAGCTCTGCAGAGGCGTGTGTTGTTCCTGACTCTGCGTCGGCGTATTGCAAGGAGTCTCCGATTATTTGGGCGGCTTCGGAAGGTCGTCATGCACATCAGACTCTGTTTGTGTTGATACATTAACTGTCTGGGTACCAACCGAGACAGTTTTAACTGCGAGTCTGGCTACAATATGTGAAAACGCACCCGAGGGAAGGGTGCGCTGAGACTCTTTAACGCGACGTTTTGCATCGCCAGCAGATATTTTCTCAATCACCATCAGCTCTCTAATTCGTTTTTCTTCTTTAAATACCGGACAGTCACGCGACCAGGCCGTGTGATCACCTTTGCAGTTAACACACTGAGGTTTCAGTGATGTGCAAGGATCCGCATCATGGCTACTGGTACCGCATATTGCGCATACAGCAGAGGTCGCCTTACACGACGTGCTGGTGTGTCCATAGTGCTGGCATTTAAAACAGCGGAGCGGACTCGGTATATAAGGACGGATAGGCAAGCAATAGAAAGCTGCCTTCACGTCCTTGGGGAGTTGCGGCATGGCAAACGTCAAAATTAACGAACTCATGGGTTGCAGTTCCCCACTCTTTCTTGTTTTAATTCGTAGAACATTGACTACACCTTGGCTGGCAAGTTCATCTTTAATCTCTTCTTCAGGGACATCTTGCAAGTCCCAACAAGATATTACGCCCTGACTATAATTTAGTTGACGATGCGGTTCAACTTGAACCTCGAATTGTCCTAGGGTCTTCAATTTTAAGAGATTAGTTGACTGTTTGTTAGAGGATGTCTCCAGGAGCAAGGTGCCGTTACGAAGCTTTTTAACATGTGCAAGTTCGCCTGCGACATGATTCAATTGTTTTTGTATGATGAAAGGGGATAAGTCCTTCAGACCACCTGGATTCTCTGCTTCACTCTTTACTTTAATAACAAGATATCTAGTGATAGTCGTACGATACTTGTCTGTTTCTCTACTTCTATTTTTTTCTGCTGTGTCACCGGTGGTTTCGGTAACTATATGCGCCTTCTTTCTATTATCTTCAGTGACTTTCTCTTCATTCTGTCTCTTTGTCTTCTTCTTTACTGTGCGCGAAGGCGACTTGTTAGGATGTGGTGGAGCCATGATGAATTTGAGCCGTAAATACCCACACTTCTCCGTCTTCGTTCTGAGGAGCCAACGAGGCTGCCGGGTACTACCCTCATCACCCTTGTCAGCAAGCTGGAAATCGAGGAGAAGTTCAATGACTTGGTGTCGAAATCACTTGTACTCCCGACTGATGGATACTTGGGACACCCACTCCCCCGACTGTTGGCGAGACCTTAGGTCCGAAGAGCTCCCCAATGGCGCACTTCCCAGTCTCAACGAGCTAGACCATCCAAGAATCTGCTGTTAAGAACTAGGCGCTATCCAATGCTTCCGCCCCCTTTCCCCTGGGCCCAGGGGCCATCGTCAATGCAAGTACATCCTGTCACATCCTTGGTCATTGCGCGGAGGCTCAACTCACAGCACAAGAGGAGATGAAATAATGAGTCATCAATGGATGAAAAATGGGGTGAATGTAAATGAAATCCTCTCTGCTGGTCCTCCTTTCAAGCAGCGTAGATGTTTAGCTACGAGGGCTGATTGCAGCCAGCAAAAGCCAGCTGGACAATGGGGTCGCCAATTCCCTACGCCGTTGTTGGCTGATTGCAACCAGCAGAAGCCGGCCGGACGATGGGGTCGCCAATTCCCTACGCCGTATACGAGCAGCGATGGTCTGCTGCTCGGGCTATGTGATGGTGTCATCACGTTGCGGTCCGTAGACCTGCGATGAGGTCAAATTGTCCTGAGTTTAAACATTTATTTCCTTCTAGGTGAAACTAGATCATATTACTCATTCGGGTGAACGCCATCGTGGTGCACACTGATTCTTTTCTTCTTTCCCAAAGAATGTAAAGAATTGGCGATATTTCCATCCGAGTCCCCCCAGTTTGTCTTATAGGGCCTCTGGCAAAAAGAATGTTTTTATTTTCAGAATAGATAATTATTTCAACACAGAATAATGCAAGAATTTTAATGCTACCGAAGGTGGAGAGAATGCTAATGCTATCAGTTGCAGAACTTGTGGTGCTCGGAACTCGTAGCAGCACTGTAAATCTTATGATATCAAGAATATAAAACATAATTTTCTGCGTATGTATTTTCCTGTATACTATCAGTAAAGTGCTGTGTACTTCATCTTTTTAAATTAAAAGGAAGTGCGTTGCTTTGCATTCTTAAAAAAGGACTGCGAAAGAAGTGAAACTTGCCTTCGGTTTCATAAACAGCTGTAGCTTAAAAATCAAGTTTGGACAATCAAAGAAGTGCTGCTCCAATTTTCAAACTTCATTTCGACTATAAGATTTAACTGGAGAATGTTATCCGCAGCAGGGATGTGAAACATTGATAAGCGGGAATGCTTAATTGTTACAGGGAAATACCACTCACACACGTAAATTCGCACACAGCATACATCATATAAAAATTATTTTTCAAGATACGTGACTTCATTTTAAAATTAACAACTACGTATTCCGAGATAATTCACTATCCCGAATAGCCTTTGTATGATTGAAGTACTCATTTTAATTAAGAATTTAGTTATTTTGAAATAGACCGAATATTTATTTGTTTGTTGAATTGAATTTAATTTGTAAGGCTTTTAGGCAATTTTGGCTGAGGACGGATGGATGATGATGGAAAGAATTGGTGGAATGAAGAAAGTGGGAAAAATGGAAGCACCCCGAGAAAATCCACCCAGGCGAGATTTGTCATCCACAAAGCAGACTTGGCATAAGCCTGGATCGAACTGACGATCCCCAGCACCAGAGGTGAGCGCTATATTAGTAGCCACCGCGCTCGAAACTTATTTCTTCGTTATTCACCTATCCGAAATGTTCCATAGGCATATTTTACACACTAGATGTTCATTTCATTGATCAATTTCGCTAGGTCGGACCTCGCGAGGTCCAACCTCGACCTCAAACGACCTGTTTAACGAAAAAATGAACCTCGCAAATCAGTAAATTTTTAAGATAAATTACGTAATTGCTCTTTTGTTTCTTCTTGAAACCCAACTTGCAAGAAAATGCGAGGGCTTGGAGTCGACCACGGCGTCCGTAGTTTAACCGTCCGTTCAGTCTGCCCAGAATTGTTGGTTAGAGCCCGACATATCTTTAGTGAAAATAACACCTTAGAAATCGGTACCAGTAATTTGGTTTAAAAAAAAAACAACGTTTACTCTTAATGCAAAGTTAGATCCAGGTTATACGAAGTTTTTTGAACTAGGGCATTGATATTGATAGGCCTGGCCTCATAATCATCAATAAACACGATACAGGAGATAAATATTTTGATACAAATGATTGTGTAGGATAAGTCTAAGTCTCCAATTGAGATTTCGGATAAACGTTTTATCTGTATCTGATCTGTACGTACACTCTTCCGTTTTTATTAGCTTTCAGCTAAAAGAATCACACATTTCAAATATTTCAATTATCTTTGAGGAAACGAAATATCGTTAGTGACTTTATTGTGTTCTTTTAGTGATAAATAGCGCATCTGGCTTTATTCGACGTGTAATTTCGGTAATTTTCCGATAGAGTATATTAAGTCAAATTAGACATACTCGCCAAACCCTGAATTGATTCCAATCCCCACGGTTTATCTAACGATCTCTTGTCAACAGAGCTGAATCATATTCTCGTCGGATAATTTACGTCATATTATTGTTTTATCGAAGGTGCTTTTTGGTTGTTATCTATAACCTAATTCTATCACACGTTTAGCAGGGAACAGGTATGAATTCTAGAACAAATTTTTAACCGAAAATGAGTATGTGATTTCCGGTGTATATATGTCTCGTATAGAATATAATAAAGTATGGTTTAGGTAAAATACCAGAAAAAGGTGGTTGCTAACTATGGAGTGAAGGCAGTTATATTTATAATCAAGTTATACAGCATGACGTTATAAAACAACAATAATTGTGTCACTAAACCTGTTGACTAAAACATTCCTAAGCATAAACAAAAAACACCATAAAACCTTGTAAATTAGTGACTCGACGCTCATCGCTTTTAAGAGTTTTTTAGAGTTGTTACTTCTGAGTCTCTTGCACAATCTTCCACTCGCTTGGTCTCAATGTAAGCAAAGCTTTTATATTCAAATAACTTCTTAGTTCTGGGTCTTTCCTACTTCTCTCTCTACACATATCTAGGAACCTATACTAAAATTAGTAATAATTGATTTATTTGTTGCCAACTTGTATATTTCTTGGCTGATGTTGCCAATTGTAATTATGTTATTCTTCATATAAATTATTGTCTTTCTTTCATTGGTTTAGAATTTACATCTACATCCGAGCTACGCTATTTTTCTTTATTCAATTTTAACACTAAAAAAATCGCGTGCTTCATAAATCCCGGAGGATTGCAAATAGTATGTGTCTTTTTCCCAAGTACAGTCATTTAGCCAATATCGATCCTTATTAATGTTGCCGTAACTAGATAACATTTGTGAAACGTGTTTCACATGCAGTTTTCTAAGACATTACATCAGTCGCAGAGGACCATTTTAGATCGATACAGAAGATAGGAGACCACGACATATTCTAGGTATTATTTCAATGTTCATCCTGTGCCGAGGAATCCCCAGTCAGGTCTTCAGGTATAAGAACTACTCAGCTCTTCAGTGCTCGTCAAGGTCCACTCACCTTGCCATTGCGAATGTTTAGTCTGAATATCTTTATTAAAAATTAATTTTAGGTTGACTAATGAATTTACGGAGCATGGATAACCTCGACAGAATGGTTGCTTGGAGTTTTAGTGAGATCCAGATGCAAGCACAAATATTAATTAAATAACTGTTTGATTTGATCAGTTGGTAATTTGTCTCATATTCTGTGTACGGAGCGAAGTAATCAATATTGATGAGGTTTTAGTTATCTCTCTTGTTGTCGTGAGCTTTCCTTTAATTTCAAATCGTGCAATTTTACATGTTTCCCACGTTATGCGAAAAGCTGAAAACAGGATTTCTATTGTAGTTTTGTGATCTCACATCTTAAGAGAAAAGAATTGAAATGAAAAAATGAGATGAGATTTACTGCTTCTGATAGCATATGTGAAGTATGGATATGTGTAAAGTTACAAATGCTGACTAATATGGAAAGCTGTGAAAGGGATTTAACGTTCAAGAGAATTGAATTGTATTGAAGGTCATTAGGCACTTTTGGCTCAGGACAGAATAGCACAGGTCAGAGCCATGTGAGAATAAACACGAACATAGCTTGATTTGAAAGTATTTTTCCAGTGTGTCTTTTCGGACTAAGGAAAACCATACGAGAGTCTCTCGCTGGAGAAAGTTGCCTGGAGGAGACAAAGCTTATGCTATATAAATACAGAAAAAACTATGAAGGAAAAAGGGCCACAGTGGCTCAATTTGTAGAGCGCTCACCTCTGGTGCTAGGGTTTGTCGAATCGATTCCTGTTCATTCCATGTGTGTTTTGTGGTGGACAAACACCATGCGCGTGGGTTTTCTCGGTGGGTTTCCCGTCTTCTCCCAGTTTCTTCATTCAACCAATTCGTTCCATCATCATCCATCTGGCCTGAAACAAAGTTGGCTAAGGGCCTTAAAATTAAATTTAAATTCAACCGAAAGAAAATAATTTTAATTATTTCTGACGTCATTTGGTAATCAGCAAATTTGAATTCGGTTTCAGTTGTGTAAATGGCATGAAATATTATCAAGAAAATATTAAAACTTTCATTTTGAGAAGAAAATATTTTTTAAAATTAATTTTAATTCTTTATTCTTTGTGTAGAAACAAATTTACGTTTTCTCTTTTACTAATTATAAATTGAAATTATTGCTCCCCCCCCCCAAAAAAAAATAGTTTTGTGAAGAATTAACAGAAACTTCTTTTCGTAACCGGCTAACACTAATACAAGCAACATAAATTTTATTGCGTAAAATCTTTTAGTTTTCCAAGGAACATTGTAACCATAGCTATGAAATTTAACTTACCTGTCCGACAACAACCATACCAATCAAAAGGAATCTGTCTGTTAGTTTCTCATGTGGTCAGGCAGCATTTTCTGAAATTTCAATCTAGCTGAGTATCAGTGCGCCAAACGAGCATTTTAGTTGGTTATTTCCTACATTGTTAAGGGGTGAAAATTCCGAAAGAGGATCTTAAAGTGAAGAAGCGTGACAATGAAAATAATATCACCTGCTCACTTTTAGGTATTTGAATGATTGGCTTACGAGTATATCCATAAGCATTACCACATTTCGTTGCAATTTCACTCTGCTGCTGAAAATATTTAATATTCTTATCTGTAGCCAACATTTTCTGGAGTAACTCTCGTTCAAAGCACGTAACAGAAAACCAAATCCCTCTACTACTTTTTAAAACTACGATCATTACGTCACGTACAATACGAGACATCTAGCGCACATAGCCTCTTAAATTCCAGCTGGAGAAATAACAATGATCTTTATCTAAAACAATACTGGACTGATCGATACCATTAAAAATTAATGGATATATGAAGTCAGGGAGCGAAGCGATCTCGATCAACCACTAGCAGTCAAATCTAGTATGGACCACATTTTTAAATCAATCTAAGTTTTTTAACACGTGTTATCGCTGTAAGTTCCGTTTTTATATTCATACTTTAATTCTTACAAATATCGAATTAATGTTTTTGGCTGTCCCGCTATATACACAATTCGGTACGCGCATAACTCAAATATCATGGCTTAAATAAAGAAACTGAAAAAATATAAGTAAAAGTTTTACTTATTTTGAATTAAACCGAAAATGTTTGAACGAGGTTAAATCTTTAGGTGTTAATCGAACACTCCAGTATCGTCATATTAGCCTAATGAAGGAATAAGTTTAACCCATTAACCTGTATCTAAAACAAATCGACTGATCGATGCCATTTAGCATTTCGTGAATAGCTTATATAAAGCCAGGGACCGGAGGCGAGAGTTAATCTCTATCGTCCACTTTCGGCCTAAACAAATATGGACCAAATATTCAGTTTTACCTAAGTTTTTACACCTGTTATCGCTGTGCTTGCCGTTATTGTTTTATGTCTTAATTCTTGAAAATCAAAATTAAATATTATTTACAGCTTATCTGAACCTGCCGCTCCATGCGTAATTCAAACATAAAGTCCAATAAAAATGAGACGCACAGCAATAATAAGCGCAAAAGCCTGAGTTAGAACTGGCCTTTATCTTTTGACATTAGCCGATAACACCAGTATCGTTACGTAGAGCTCTTGGTTGAACCACAAGCACTATAGTGCAATGTACAAAGCATATTATCAGGTACTGTACCTTCTATTATATTCAGCTATCCTAATATGCTCGGAAAATACGCAAATGATCGTAGCCAGTGTTTTCTTCAGGGGTGCTTTCGGAGGGGCTTTGTCCGGTGATTTTGAGCCTCAACCCAAAAGAATTAGTCTATTTTTTTTATTATTCATATGTAGAATAAAATTCATATACAATAGCACATTCTATAAATATTTTTCATGTCTTTTAAGGTTAAGTAAGAAAATACGACATATTATTAAATAACATTATCGTTAAAGTCAATATATATATATTATTTCTTATTTTCGTTAGTCCCTCCCAGAACCCCACGAGTGAAATCTTCTGGAAGAAACATTGGTCATAGCGGTATACATAGCTTCTAGATCCCCCCCCCCC
>JAGDQP010040857.1:0-17135 GCA_022664845.1 Lepisma saccharinum | reverse complement strand
TCTCGGTGTTGAAGTATTTATTTATTTCTTCTTTATCTTTTCCTGATATCTCAGGTAGAACGGATTATTAGCCGGCGTTTGACTATCTGATTTCGGGTTTAAGTAATCCGCTTCGTGCTTCTCTAGGCCGGACCTAGTGAAGTCAGAAAGTTCGAGCTTTTTCGCCATGTCCGAAAAATAGTCCGCTCGCGCACAGAAAACACTATCACAAACAGAAAGACAATTTAGTTTATATATTTGGCTAAAGAAGGAAAAATGAAAATAGACGCATCCCCGGGAACGCGGATCAGGGCACACAGCACCCAGAAGGGCGCCGCCCCCAGTCCTGGAGGGGGGAATGGGGATGGATATCTGCGGGGGGCTTTTTTTCTTTTCTGTCTTTCTTTATTTATTTATTTTTTGCTCCACAAAATTGTGGGAACCCCCACAAAAAATCGGAAGTTGCCAGTCCCAGAAAAAATTCGGGGAGGCCTCCCCAAAAAATATTCGCGACCAAACTCCGGGCCGAAAACATTTGAGGGGGGCAATTCCCCATGGGTAGGACCCCCAAAAACGCTCACGGCCGAAAACATTCCGGGGTGGGGTGGGAGGTTGTGACCCCATATGTGAGGCCAGCGACCCCCAAAATACTATGCACCCATCACCAACGGCTCCGAAGACATGGACCACTTACCCCTTCATGTTCTTATATATCACTACCTCGGATTCAGTGGGAAGAAAGTGCTGAGATAAAAAATGTGTTGAAAGGAACCAACACTTAATTATTTACGTTTAATAACAGTTTGTTCTTCAAGGACACCGGATGTTCTAGGTCAAGACACTCACAATGATGAGTCTTCACAGCCAACGTAGATGGCTTCGTTTTAGTTCCATATGTTTAACATGGGAAACATTTGGACCTTAATAGCTTTTACACAAAAAAATATACAGGGTCCGTACCTTCTAGGAACGTTCCTTTTATGTTTATGAACAAAGTAATGTACTTACGGTTTTAGTCCGCCCCGTTTATCCACGTGAAATCACACTAAAACACGGAGCACTCGCACACACGTCTGTTCAGCATCAAAGCCTATACTCAGTTTCTAAGACTGTACTTGGTGACACAAACTTCCTCTTAAAAATAACAAAGTGAAGTGAAAACCGCCATCAAGTGACGCACGTGAACATGAACACAAGTTAACACTAATGCGACTTGGAGTCATATCCCTTCAAGTGTAACGGATGCGTACCAGAAACATTTGTAGCCAACAAGCTTACATTTTACCTACGTAAATTATTGTTCACTTTTCGTGTTCAGGTGAGGAAATGACTCACTAGTGTGCCATGATTCACCGACCAGTTACGAACCACACTAAAGGTTCGTTGAATTGCTGGTCAATCGTTCATTCACCTCCTCTCTGCAGTTTCATTCACACCTAATATACCGGCAAAATTAATGGAAGAACAGTATTTCAATCCCAATAACTACAGCTGTGCGTTACGTTTTAGCGGAACAATTATGGTGGATTACTGACAGTTAAATTGTGTATAAAACTGTCGTGTGTTAAAGGACATTATTATTCAGAAAACAGACAATAATATTCAATAAATCTTATATAATTCCATTATTTCCAATGTGTTTCCTAAAAAGGAAGTCATTATGATTTCATGACTATATAATATAAAGATATAAAAGTACGAAGAAAGTGAAAATGAACTAAAAATCTGAAAAATATTACATGGAAAAAGACCTATGTATGACTACTTATGATTATGTGTATGTTCGTTTTTCTTCTTTGTTTTATGTTGTACAGCAAAGGAAGATGGCAAGTTTATTTTCCTAGTGCTATTAAATGATTGTTGTTTCTTTGCACATAATCTTCCGTGACAGTGGATGTAAAAACTTTCACTCTGTTCAATTGAATCGCTGACTGCGTCTATGATTCCGTCACACATGGTAATATTAAGCTATGTGTATATAAAATGAATAATAATCTTGTTGGGTTAAGAAGGCACGATACGAAAAAAGGAATTGTTTAATTTATTCATTTCTTAAATATTCACTTCAGAAGTTAGATGTATTCACCAACAGCAGGTGTTATTTTAAAAGATTGATATTGTAACAACTTACGTTGCTTGTATCTGCCCACACAGAACAAAATCTAACTTACATGTTAGGACAAAAGGGCAATGTTAACATCCGAAAGATTCAAGTAACGTTCCAGTGACGAAGGTAATATAAAGTTCACGTGAATTAGCATATTACATTACGCTAAACATCAAGAGCAAAGTGTTCATCCTTTACGAAGTACACGTGGATTAACATCGCAAAAGCGCTGAATATGGAGAATAAGAGTATATGAATATGGAGAAGGTACAAGAAAGTTCAAAGTTTGCTAGACTGAGTTTGGACTAACAATTCTTAGCTAAACCTGAAAGGTGTGGCTAAAATGTTCAATGATTGTTTAAGACCAAGGATATAAAAGCAGACTTTGTATATAAACTTGAAAAACAAGACGGTGTTATAGATAGCCGTGATTTTGTGATACGATTAGGCTCTCGTTGAGTTATAATGTACACGGTGGTTATCTCCAAAAATATCGTGTGTATTACTTAAGAAGAGACTGATACCATCAACGATCCTCTACATGGGACTCGACTCAGCGCTGGCAGTACTCAGGGGATACTGATACATTTAACATATCTGTCTTCTTTACTCTTTCAATAATTTAGGTAAGTTCCAGAAAAAGTAATTCTTGTTTGCTTGACTAATTAAAATTATTTACTATTTATGCTATGTTATATATTGTGGTTTCGTAGCTATATTATCAAAAGTATTCCCTTCGTTCTCCTGCCATTTATATAGATACCGCAATATGAAAAATTTATGATTAAAGTATGTGCAATACAAAGTTAAATACTCATGTTTAATTTAGAGGAAGACTATCATTTCCTATTCATGTTGGCAAAGCTTCGCTTGGTGGATTTGTATGAGTCTTTTAGCTTCGCCCTTGTACAGCGTTATTGATCTACCCGGATATACAGTTCTCCCAAGACAGCACTAGTAACTTATTTGATACAATTAAATCTAGTGTACGATTATTGCTATTGACAACGATGTTTAAAAATTTAAGAACAAAAAAAATATTAAATTACACATATTTCTACATATACTCTTTTCCCCATTATATAATACCTTGCAGTATAAATCAGTCACATGAGGAGTGTTCTGTGGAAGAAATACGAAAACTTACTTTTGTATGAAACTATATACTACCATTTTCAACAATATCACAAATTTTGCATCGATTGACCCGTGCTAAATATGTTATAGTGTGTCAAATATCGAATACCTTTTATATTCACCGAATAATGTATATATCGATTACTTTTTATGAACACTAATTATTTTTCAAATATTATGTAAATTATTACATTTAATACACAAATAAAAATTCCTAACTCTGCAATGTTTACTGAAGGTTTAAATTAACGATCCTTGTAATGTCCGTATCGATACGACCCACGCAATTTATTTTCTAGTATTTCGATAACATAAAAGTAAATCACGTTATTTTAATATATTTATAAACTATTTGTTTCACAGCAAGATGAAAATTCATAACTTGTTCAATAGTTGTGTAGATCTTGAAATTAGTGATCTTTAAATTAAATATAGTGGGTAAAGATCGGACAATTTATTAGCTAATGTTTTTTTTTTACCTGCAGGTTTTACACAAAGGGAAAAATCTCACCTAATTACTGTATGAATTATGTAATGATCAATCTAAATATTCTAATGGGATGTAACATACACAAGGCAACAAAAACAAATAAATGTAAACACAGATAAATAGTGCTTACGCAAACGATAAAATCTAGCAAAAGACACCTACTAAACTTGGAGTTACTGCAGTCAGGCCTATACAGGAACAGCTGGAGAGACATATAAAAGGTCTAGCAGACACCTAAAACTTACAAACTCATTTCAATCTGGAAAATGGTAACCTATTTCTTTCCCCTCTGATTTGGTCTGGAGTAAGAGCCTTAACCTCTAGCAACGCGAAATTTCGAAACATCTCGTAAATTTTATTACTTCGAAAAAAATATACTGAAAAGTGAAAAATAGGAATAGTACTTTCAAAACCGAACAGTGATAAAATTACAGTTTTTTTGGATTTAAAACTTTGTTTTTTTTATAAACCACCCTTGGCAAAAATATTTGAATATGTTCCCACCACATATTCAAATATTCCCACCACATTAATTGAAAACAACTTTGCCATTGGATTACGAGAACGAATATAAGACTACTGAAAGAAGGTATGTTTCAATACCTTATGTGATGTTAGTTGTCTTAGTAAAGCTAATCAAATACTGACTTCTATGATTAAATGCATATAACTCAATCCGGTGCAAGGACAGGAAAAGTTAATTTAGATAAACAAAGTAGTTTCCACCAAGAACACGAAATGACTACAAAACCTTGTTTTAACTTGCTTCAATTAACGAAATATTCGGGAACAATAAATGAAGATCCTGATTTTTTCTTGGTGTTATTTGAGCATGTAGCCACTTTACAAAGATGTGCAAACGAGGTAAAAGTTTAGATTCTACCTATGTATCTCCAAGGTGTAGCATTTTACCTAATTTTCCAATTGCAATCCCTAGATCAAATTGCAGGCTTAGCGTACAACACGGTAAAGGAGAAACGTACTAGCCTAATTCGTTCTAGACCTCTTCAATATAAGGCTTAAATGGAAATTAATGGCGTGCAGCAATATTGAGAGGAATTTATAGATGCAAACTTTCTCCGGAAATTAATGGTCATTAGACACAATCTTCCGAAATTGTAAGAAGAGGCCAAAGCCAATTATTTATAATTGGGGCACCAAAGGAATTTTCTTGAGAAACTTTTAAGGATATAAGACAGTAAAAACCGTAAAAGTATAAGAAAAGTATAAAGTATAAGTATAAAAAAACTATTTTAACTCATATAAATTACACCGTATAGAGCGTTATTGGATACGATTTATACAAGTCAAATTTAAAATTATAAAATTATATATTAGCATATTGTTCTAATATTGTTTCACTTGTATTATATTAAAGAATTTAAAAAAACTAGGTTTTTAAATAAATTTTATTAAGATGTAATGAAAATAATGAAAAAAAAAACAAATGTTTTCCTCTGGCATATACTTTTGTACTAATGTTCTATATAAAAGCAAGTAATATACTTGAAAATTTCCCATGAGTCCATGTCCCGTGGAGTAGAAGAAGAAGAAGATATCCCGGAGAACTGACAGCAGAAGAAGATGTACTGACATCAGCCGAATAAGAAAAGGAGAAGAAGAAACTTTAGGTAAGTAGAATTTTTACCGAAATAACCTAATAAAAATAAAATACTAGTAATGATTGTAATTGTAAAGGGAGAAAGCTTGTATTTAAATTTTGATTTCAAAAATAGAATGTTTAAAATAATAAACTAATTAAAATTATTACATTATGAATAATTATAAGCAATTTGCAATATTTGGTAAACGTGGTAAGATATTAAAATTGTGTTTTCACATTTAACAATAGGACACTGACTACTAGATGCCACAAAGTTGTGACTTTGAGGTTAAAGATTACATATATAATTGTGTATAACTTGTAAACGGAACAACATATTAAAATTTTCTCTTCAGTTTCGGTATAAGGGCAGCAAATAGTTTAAGTGGTGACCTTAAGGTCAAAGGTCAAATATATAATTGTGTAAAACTCGTAAACGGAACGTCATATTAAAAATTTATTTTCTTATTTAGCAACGGGTTACTGACTTCTGCATTCCATAACAATTATGACCTCGGTATTATATTTCAATTTTTATAAACGCAATTTCTTTTACATTAGCTATTTTACATTTAAAATTGCTATTTTAAATTAGCTAAATTATAATTTAATAAATAATTATTTTTTATATTTTTATTTTATTTTAGAGCTTCTAAGGACTACAAAGAAATTTGGAAAGTCTCCAATAATTAAAATAATATAGTTACTTTATTATTAAAATTAAGTGTTTTTGACACCTAAAGGAAGGTTGTACCTTCTCAATGTGAACTATAGGAAATTCAAAATCTGTAATTTATCTAAAAGATTAAACTTACTATAAAATGAAATCAAATCCAACTCTTATTAATAAATAATTTAGTTTCACTCACAAAAGCCTAAGATATTATTCTCGATTATTTAGTTCACAACTGCAACTGATTTATCTTAATTACTTAGAATGCCCCATGCAACGGCATTCGCCATTTAACTTCTTCTGATAAACAACGTGACTGAATAATTTATTCTCAAAAAAAAAATAATAAGATTACTTCAAAACTATAGTTTACTTCTACTATTATTAAATTAATATTAATAAATTATATTATGCCTGAATTTAAGTTCTTCAAAGTCGGATTAAACCACAATTATATCGCAGCAGCAACCAAAGTCGACATTCCAATATAACGAATTTAAGTCGTAGCTGCAGACAAAGCCGACCTTCCAATGTAGTGGACAAACCCAAACAGCGGCGAGAAATCGCCTACATCGCAAAAAGAGACCGAGGGAGCAAATCGCGTAGGGTTGAAAATGTCAAGATTAAATTACCAGAGAAATTGCTCAATATAATTTTTAATTTTTTGAAACTAAATCAAAGAATTGTAGGCATGTAGTTTCGTACACTACATGACTGATGAAGCTCCCCACCATCAGCTAGAGCTAACATTATGGAATCAGAACAACGCAATCAGGTTTTCTGGTTTTCGTTACGAGAAGCAGCGAATGTAGGGGAAGACTTTATTTCAGAGGTTTTAAAAGTTTTATATAGTATAATGCAAACTTATTGAACAAGATCGTTTTGTTATTGATTTCCATCATGTTGCCATACCTTTAGGGAATGTGTTGGAAAGGCAACATTTTACCTCTGATAAGGAATATATCAAACATGCAATGGTATAGTTATAATTAAAAATAAATATAGCAGCTGTCTTGCCCATGCCCTCGTAGTTGCTAAAGGACTGATTGATAATCATTGTGATAAAAATGAATGTAAACTTTATTATCGCCTGGGTTGGAAATTTATGTCTCTAAAAGGGAAATGTTTGTGTAAGAGTACATGTGATAATTTATTAAATGGTGGTGGAATATCTTAATTATAATTGATTCAAGAGTGTTTACGTGATTATACTACTACAATGTACGATGGTTTGACTGGGGAGAAAACGTCTTTCAACGGTTTGGTTGTTCAAAATATAATTTCTTGTACATAAATAATCATTATAATGTTATTACTAATTTAACTGCCGCATTTAGCTATTCGTACTTGTGTGATGTATGTTACAAGAAATATGATCATAAAGAAAAGCATATTGCTCATTGTAAGGTATCATGCCCTAAATGCATGAAAAATTCTCCTGTAAAAACAGAGGATATACTGAATTTTGATAAATGTATAGGTGTTTTATGGTAACGAGTGTATGACGTATCATATACAGACGGATTTGTGTACTCAGTTAAAAGTGTGCATAATTTTTTTTAAAGCTAATGCTGTTAAAAATGAAATCATCACAAGTGTTTTGAAACGTATTGCGTAAACTGTGAATATATGATGCCGCCTCGTCCTGAAAAATCTACAGGCACTAAAAAATGGATGATGGCGTTCTATGAGACAGAATGTAGACAGAACGAAGTATTGCGAGAGGGAGTTAACGAGGATATGCCTAAATTACTTATTACGCAGCAAGTTTGTTATCAATGTTATAAGGGTGATGATGCTATTACATGCACTATTTGTAGTATTCAAGAAAATATTTTTATAGTGAAAAATGTATTGTTCACCTTCTCGATTATTTAAGTAATGAACGCAATAATACCAATAAAGTTATCTGCGTTGCTTATAATGCCAGAGGTTACGACGCAAATTTTATCCTACGTACAATGATAACCAGAAAACAATGGACCCCAAATCTCATTATGAAGGGGTGTAAAATGTTGTGTAAATGAAGTTAAAAGGTCATTTTCCTCACTATTTCAACTCAAAGGACAATCAGAAATATGTAGGACTTATTCCCGACATTAAATATTATGGTTACGATTACATGCAGGAGAAAGAGCAGAAACAAATATGTACTGCTATGAAATTTCCTCAAAACAAACATTCAATTTTAAAGAAGAATTCTTTCGCTATTGTCGAATAGATTTCGAAATTTATGGTAGAACTTCAGCATATATCTAGTGTTGATCTTCTGGTAAAATTTATAAGTATAGCCAGCGCCTGTAATCTGATTTTTAGACGAAATTTCCTGAAAGACAAAACGATAGGAATTATTCCCCATAACGGAAATCGTTGGGCACATTAACAATTTGTGGAGGCTATTCAGTGGTTGTTAAATGAAGAGAAAAGGTTCGGTATTACAATATAGCATGCAGCAAACGGGCGAGAATTTGTCTTATTATTTGTTTTTAAAGTAGACGGTTACGCATGTATACATAGTAAGGAACATATATGGGAATACCAGGGATGCTTCTGGCATGACTGTTCCCGTGTTACCCTACGGCGCGTAACACACCAATACACAATGATCCGCATGGCACTATGGATACTCGAATTTATAATAGTGTAAGAAAATTTTACTTTTTGCGCGAATTAGGATTTATTGTCCATGAGATGTGGGAGTGTGAATGGAAACGTAAATTAGGTGAAAATTTGCATTTTGAAGTGTACGTTTCCACACATCCCAAATGTAGATAAAAATCCCATTAAACCTCGTGATGCTTTATATGGCGGACGATGTTCCGCAGTAAAATATTATTATAAAAAAGGCCCGGTGGAACAAGTATATTACGTTGATGTAATATCCACATACCCCTATTGTTGCAAAGTAAAAAGGTATCCGGCGAGACATAAAATTAAAATTTACGTTAGAGTTAAATGCCCCAAAATTGGCAAATTCGAGGAGATTGTGAAATGCACAGCGCTTCTTCCCTCGAATCTTTAGGATCCGGTTTTGCCGTATCATAGTGGGGGCAAACTTCTCTTCCCTCTGTGCCGCAGGTGTGCCGAAATTTTAAATGAAGAAGATTGCACACATATTGAAGAGGAGAGGGCTCTCACTTGGACATGGGTGGTTGACGAGGTCCGTAAAGCTATAGAGAAAGAGTATAAAATAATAAAAATGCATGAGGTTTTGAATATGAGGTGATGGAATATGATCCTGTTAAAAAGAAGGGAGAATTTTCACAGAATACATAAACATGTTTAATAAATTGAAAACAGAGCGTAATGTTTGTCGCCGGTAACTGTTCAATGGAATATTTCCTGCAAAATACTCTACCGTGTTATACTACAACATTATATCATGCTCTCGTGCTGGAGAAAGGTGTGTCGGAAACAACTGTTGTTGAAGTACATTATACAGGTTCATTTGGGAATGTTTCCAAATATACCAATAATATTTATTAGCGCACCACGAATAGCCGGAACATAACTAAAGTATTGCCAGGTCATTATAATCATGTTGACGATATTCTATCTCATATTAACCGTAAAAGCGATAAATTGAATTTACAAGTAAAAGATAAAGCTTTGGTAAAACGCATCGAGCTTATTAGAGTAAGAAACGATGGCGGTATAGTTGAAGTTCGTCTATCATATTAATTAGCCAGAGTGCTGGGTTTTCATCATATAGAGTATTGCATTTGTCCCTCACGCACGGTATCCGCCCGATCTTCAAAACCCGCTACCTGTACACATGTATATTCATAGTGATATTGTAGAACCACAACTGGTGGGGAATATTGTTGCTCCATTACTGCAAATTATAAATACTAATATTAAAGAATACGGTGCTACTTATGTGCATATTTTTTGAAAATTCTCATTATGTCCCCTTACAACGTAAACAGTTCGATCAAATTATTATTGATTTAAGAGATATAACGGGTAAACCACGTCGTTTCCAATATGGTAGTGAATGTGTAAAACTACACTTTCGTAGACGTGACATGTAATACGATTATGTATTATTATAAAATTAAGCTTATGTATTATAAAAATAAGCTAATGAGTATATAATTAGTTGAAAACCAAAATGGAGTGTGTGTACTAAATCAGAATTAAATCTATCTGAAGGTCTCCCCGCTCGAACGAGTAATATAAGTGATAAAACTTTGCCGTATAAGCCGGCGGCGTCAATATCTGATAATGCAAACAAAGAGTCTGCAGTTCCCGGCCACGGTGATGATTATACTGATTTACCACATGCAATGCTACATATTAGTGGTAAAACTGCTAAACCTGATGGTTCGTATTTAACGTCTGCCGATACGAAAATTGGGCCTGTAAATGATTTTCTCAGTGCAATATTCAGCGAAGTACAAATATATTTGAATAATCAACTAATTCCATATGCTTCGCATACATAGTCATTTCGCTCGTATATTGAAAAACTAATGAATTATAACGCAAATGCAAAAAAAAAATCATTTTCAGACGGAAAAGTGGTATAAAGATACTAACGGTCATATGGACAGAGTGGTCTATAATAATAATTAAGGTTTTACACAACGTTCACCTCTCATCGTTAAGTCAGCCCTTTGAATTACTGGGCTATATTCATGGTGATATTTTCAATCAGGAGAAATTTCTATTGAGTTTTGTGCAGTTGCGTATTAAGCTGATTGCAGCCAAACCCATATTTTGTATAATTGGCGAGACTGGAGCTGAGGGGAAAGTTGTAATTACAGCTACATCACCGTGAGAATGATTGATGTGTCGCCCAAGGTGAAAATAGCACAAAATAAAGTATTACAAAATCCTAAGTTTAGAGTACAATACCCAATAACAAACGTGCAGGTGAAGGTGAAGACAGAGACTTTACCGCAGAGCATTATGGACACCACTCTTCCAGATCTCTTTCTGTAATAGTGCCTAAACGTATTATTATTTGCTTTGTTACTAATACAGCCTTCAACGGAATTTATCAGACAAATCCATTTAATTTTAAGCATTTCAGTATGTCATTCTTTACATTGAATGTTGACGGAACTCCTGTTTAATGTAGACCACTACAGCTAAATTTTGATAATAAGCTATATATGCAAGCATATTCTGCGATGTTTACAGATCCTGGTATATATTATTCTAATCAAAATAAAGATACTTCACTTACCGAATATCCTAATGGTTATACTCTACTTGTGTTTGATTTAACTCTCGATTCTAGTGCCGGTGTAGCATTTCATAATAGTCCTCAGCGGCAGAGAAGTGTACGAATACATGTCCATTTTAAGCAAGCACTGCCATCTCCTGTAACAGTTGGTATTTACGGTGAATGCTCCTCAGAACTAGAAATTGATTTCAATAGTAAAATATATATTAATTAAAAGAAAATTTCAAATACCGTTGAACTTTATGAGGCATTACAACAGAATTGGACTAAAACTCATTTTAAAAGTGTATATGCTGGAGATCAACTACCTCCGTTTATTCGTACATGTTTTGCAACCATTATTATAAATACCGATCCTAGTAATAAGCCCAATGTTCATTGGGTTGCTGTTTATATTTTTAATTCAGGGTACACTGATTTTTTTATAGTGAATGTCTATTCCAGCATTATACCGTATAATATAGGGTTTTTTAAACGATACTGTTTACTATAAACTTATAATAATAAACGCATTCAAGGTGATTTATCTCAGTTCACTGGACACTATTGTTTTCTCTATTTAGCATGTTGAGCATTTTGCTATGCACTACAGGACTTCTTAAATAATTTTTTCAACCGGTAACATTCAACAGGTAATTCTCCCTATACCATGTTTATAGGTCCCTGGTGCGAGATGAACTTCTCCGTAGACCATGTGTGTAGGCCCTCTTGCAAAAATAAGTTCTTGGTAAACGATGCGTGTTTGTGTATGTGTGTATGTGGTTAATTGCGAGATGAATAGTCAGATGAGTTCAGTTAGCAGTATACGCAAAACCTCAAATTTATGTTACAGGGTAGACAATGATCGAATCTTTGTGTAATCTTTGCTATGTTTTTTTTAAAATTGACTGTAGTCATTTATGCAAAATGAAATGTTTTAGCATATTAAAAGGAAATATTTTAAAAAATAGTATTTTTTTTTCATAACTTGGTTATATAATAAAAAAGTACCTAGGTCTCTCGATGCTCACATATTATATGTAAAAAAAAAAATAATATGTTTAGTCGTCTACGAAATATACAAGGTTAAATATTTGACCGTTCACATTTAGCTAATGGATCCTAATTGATAAAATTTTGTCACATCATCACGAAACTTCGAAATTAGGTAAATTATAATGAAAATCCACAAAGGGTTTATTAAGGTAGATTTTTAGATTTATTTTTGCGATATTTTGACCTGTTTCCAAGATATTCTGGCTAATGGTTCCTAATTGCTTAACTTAGAATTTAGGTAGATTATAAAGACATGCCTATAGGGGGTGCGATGTTAGGTCAAATAGCCTAGAGGACGTGTAACCTGTGCTATGTTAAATATAGGGATGCAAAAAATATAACCTCTTTAATGAGTTATGTTAAATACGTTCGCATTATACAATTATCAACCTGTGGTACAAGCCTTTTATAAACTGTTACTTTGCTATGTAAAATAGGGGTTGTGAAAATGTGTGTGTTCTCTACTATATTAAATATGGGTTCAAAAAGACCGAGTTACATAGGGGTTGATAACATATTCTACGAGGTTCTCAATGTCTTAAATAAGGATTGGAAAAATTTGTTGGAGGGCGTAAGTGTTGCAAAATAGCGTAGCTAGCATATATCTGTGTTTAATCTCTGCTATATTAAAGAGGGTATAAAAAGTGTCATAGGCTTTCATAGTGTTGGAGGGCATGAGGGTTGCAAACAAGCTACATAACTTTATGCACTATGTGTGGTGTAATCTCTGCTATGTTAAATAGGGATGAAAAGGGGGTGTACTCTTTTATAAAATATTGTTAAAAACAGGTGCTAATTTCTCATACCTGGACGCTACTCATGACACCATTTGTCATACAGCCCTGAGAAATTAACTCCTTGCTATCAAGGCGTCCTGACAAAAAGGGTGCATTTTTTTTACAATAGTGGGCCAGGTGCCGCCCATCTACTGACCTATAATAGTTCAACCAGATACCTAAAATTTATCTCTTCACTTCGATCCAAAATAAGTCGTAACTTCTTCCTATGCCTTCTCACTTGGTCTGGAGTCCCAAAATTCTATCGCCGACTTGGTCTGGAGTCAGAATACCTAATGCTATCAATTACAACTTTGCCAAATATTTTACAACGTGTCAAAGTAAAAACGTGAAATAAATTATTTTGTTTATTGTGTAAGCTTTTAAGGAAGCACCCAGAAGCCTGAAAATATATAAAATAATATTTAATGAGATTCCATTCTTTTAGATATTTTAAATTATTTTGCTCTCGATATCATCTGTAAATTTGAAACCATAATCTTGCAGCAGGACTCTTCATACTGGCATTAATTTAAGTGCAATTGTACCCAGATCGTGGCTCTCTAAATTGTTTAGTCCGGTAAGAATACGGACCTCGAAATATTTTATCCCGAACCTCCATTGTTTAATACAAATTTGATCTAATATATGGCCTTTCCGAAATTTGAACGAAATCCTGGATTATATCGAAGCAAATAATAGGGTGTTAATATATATCATGTAGTATGCAAACACTCCATTAGTTGAATTAAAAGGTGTAATGTGCATTCATGATAATTTAGGGTTGTTACACTTACAAAGTGCTACAAATAAACATACTCACTTACTATCATGCTTCAATTTATTAATTATCTTAAAGTATCTAATACTCATGCTGGATAATGTAAGAGAAATGTTGCGTTAAAGACTCAGCTAGAGTCTAAGTTGTAGGTGTCACCCGGATTTTAAATTGTGTGACTCACGCACAACCTCAGTTTATTGTCGGCCACTGGTATAAATCACTCGTAACAATGGATAATGTTGATATGATTTTAGAACGAAAGTTTCAAAGTTCCACACAACAATTACGAAATTGGAATCTTTCTTCTCACTCTAAAATCATTAGATTACATAATATACGAGAATGAAGTTTTTGACAACTTTTACTTTAGCCCCACTATTTGTGATATTGTTTCGATCCATATCAATATGTACACAATAATTCACTCAGTAAGATCTTTTTTATCTATCTGTAAAGCCAGTAACTTTCACGAAAAACGAGAATATCGTGTATGCCTTTTTTATTTTGACACACTTTAAAAATATGTAAACAGTGTATTATCAATAGGCACATTTGACGTTGCTTAGAATGATAAAATGAAGGTACATTGTAAGATTAAACTACTTTTGATCTTTTTTTGTAAAGCAAATATATTACACGATATTGGAGAATTATGTGCGTGGTTTAGAGCCGTTATAAATATTTAGAAATAGTTCTATCGACGGGGCTTTTTGTAACATTTTTTAGAACAACAATTCACAATAATCCAGCTTGTTCGGATTTTTTATGCAGTTTGGCTGTACGTTTGTCTGATTTGGCTGGACTAGTTTTACCTTTCTGGAGTTCTTAGGAATGTTTGATACTCATGGTTTAAAATGACTTGCTTCTATCAATAATCTGCTAATGAACATTTTATAGTATTGTCAATTTTTAGTAATATTACATTGTAAGATAAATTTATATCATTATTTATTTTACATTTTTTCTATTCTTAATCTTATTTAAATACTTATGACGTCCGTTTTATTTCCGTAAATATAGTTTTCAGTGAATGATTCGTTTCACTTCGTATTATCAAGATATCCCAGATTCGATTTCTGATTGGGAAATCGCTCGGCGTTCGTATAAAATTGTATACCATATTCTTTGACCATCACCTTAATTCGATGGAATGCAGTGGGAAATTTATATTTGCATGCAGGTCAGAGAGCGTCCTATCATAGACCTGCCTCTGTGAAAAATAATAATCACATGAACCTATCAAATACGTGTTCAGAATGATTCAAGGACTTTACGATTGTCTTACTTTAAGATATTCTGAGAGCCTGGGCCTCAGATGCCTAAGCTCTTAATATAAATTGAAACTGACGTTTTCTGAAATTGAAGATGATGTAGAACATTGATGTTTTCCATAAAGAAACAATGCCTTTCAAGTGGTGCACAGATGAATCTCAAGAAAGCTTCAGAGATTGCTTCCAGAGTGACACAAATATGGTCCTAAAAGTTTGTAAAGCACTAGCTCGTAATAGCGAGGAAACGGTTTGGATTCTCAGTGTTCGCAATCATAACCGAAATTTTCCTGGTTTTCCTAGATCACATCAAGCACATGTTGAGACGGTTCCTGGAATAAGGCCAATGCCAATTTATTTATCTACTCGGTCTCATCCTCTTTTCCGTATTGTGATGCATTTTTTCTCCTTTTAACAACAAGCTATTGCACTTCCCACTAAGCTGGTGAGGTTCAAAAATATAATTCCTGGATATTAGAGCAGTCAGCTACTGCCCGCTGAGTGCCTCAATCCTTCATTAGATTTCATGCACCATGATTTATATTTTTAGAGCTATAGGCAAGGCACAGAATTGTGAAAAATCAAAAGATTTACACCTTCTTCAACAATGGATTCAAGCATGCCTGTGCCTCTGTTGGGTTAAATATGTTTCGCAAAATATATAAGATTTGAGAAAATATTCCGTTTGTGTGTCCGTTGAAATGTATACCACGTTGTACGTATGCTGTGAAACATAAAATCCCAGCAATGAAGTGTGATACTAACTAAAATTAAAGATATATAAAAAGAAATCCTTCATATTCTTATTTCTTGAAACAAGTTAGCCTAAAACGAAGTACATGACCATTACAAACTCTAAGGAATATTCCAAGATGATGACTTTGGAGATGTCTACCATGATTATTTACTTCCGAATCTGCCAAAGCAACATCCACGTTACTTCTATTCTATATTTTGGCTCACTTTCTTCGCGGTTTTAGACTTAGATGTTTTTTGCAGTCTTTTGTGCTATACAGTGTTCGAGTAGTCATTTGTCAGATGGAGGAGCATGATAGCAATTCACAGATGAATGACTGTCCTTTCTGATCTCACATTCGTCAGGAAAAACATATTGTAACGCCATGCTTTTGTTCGATAAAAACACATTGCATTGCCAGTACTTTTGAATTGCAAGTACAACTCCATTCGTATACGAGGAGTATAAGCTAATGGCACTATCACTGATTATAGCGGAAATTTCATACTTGGGTTGAACCACAGAAGTTAATTTTACATTTTGGAGCTTACGGTCGTTATTCTTAAAGCACTTTAGTATATGCATTCTCTTATAATTATAGTTTTCTCAATAGGCGGAGTTCGTTGCTTGATTTGAACTTACTGTGGCAACACATATTGAAGATACGTTCCGAGTGGACAATGATCAAACATAAGGGGTCTTCGGTATAGGATCTTTGGCCCCCTTTTGGGAAAAGGCTTAAATATTAAAATGCTTGTAGGTAGGCCCAAAGCGGCCACTTCCCCCGAGGGATGTTCATTGTCCACTCGGATTGATATTCTTATTTGTACCGAAATCTTAAACGTGGTCAAAAAGTAAACTTTTGCATCAAATCGAACTAAAAATATTTTTTCACAAGGGACATGGGGCCTACTGGTCATTTTATGTTTTTTTTCTAAAAGTGTTACTTATTTTGTTCAAATTGGAATATATGTGTGAATGGCAATTTCAGCCCGAGTGGGCACTGGGGCATTAAGCTATCAGTTTGAGCGGTGTAAGCTTAGGAGTAATTTAAAAATCAGTTTCAGTAGAGTAAAATCGTTGTTTTTTCAAAGCACATATGTGTTTTTAAACCAGCAAGTTATGTAACCTAAGTCGAAGTTCTTAATGATAAAAAGGAGAGCACGGAAATGTGAGTATGGCAATTAGGTGCAAAAATTGTATTCTGTATCCAAGTGTTTTATATTGGGGTAATCCAAACATATTTTAACAGAAAAAAATACACGGCAACTGATTTAAGAGAGCGAGGTATGTGCGTTATGTCGTCAAGACACAGGAGAGAAACTTGTTTGTCCCATGGACAATCCAATTACGGTG
>JAGDQP010040855.1:0-17135 GCA_022664845.1 Lepisma saccharinum | reverse complement strand
AATAATAATAATAATAATAATAATAATAATAATAATAATAATAATAACTATTATTATTACTCCCCAGAGGAAACAGATAAACATTTGGTTGAATACATTCATGATATTGCTAAAATCAAAACCATTAAATGTGTCAAACTGAAAACGAAATACCCGCATTATTCTTCGTTTTATGTACAACTCAGTCCGTCTGATTATGACATTCTCAACAACCCCTCAGTTTGGTCCGAGGGAGTGTTATATACAGAATTTATAGGTAAACCAAGAAGTGAATTTTCCCCCTCCCAAGATAGCACTGTACAGGGCAATCAGCCGCGAGTCTGAGTTTACCAAATTCAACGACAAAGGTGCATTCTAATGATGGGAATTATGTAAACACTTGTACAAAAGTGAATAGCAACGAAGTCAACACCAGCCATGAGTAAACTTCTTAATATCTACTATCAAAATGTCCGTGGTTTAAATTTAAGGATTAATGAAGTTATACATAAAATAAACTGTAACAACTATGACATAATAGCCATCACCGAGACTTGGTTTTATTTAAATAGGGAATATTTCACACAGCTTTCAAACAGTTATAACGTATATAGATGTGACAGATCTCCTAACTACCACCGAAAAGGAGGAGGAGGGGGAATTTGTCTAATTATTAGAAGGTATATACAATTTTCAAAAATAGAGGTTCCGTGTGAGGACTTTGAAATGTTAGTGGGTAGGCTAGAGATCAAAGGTTTCCCTACTATAATTATAGTTTTGTGTTATATTCCCTCAGAAGTCAGGCCACATGCGGTACAGGAATTTTGTGTATGGTTCGCCAATAATTTTATCAGTAAATCCGCACAAATCCTCTTTATAGGTGATGCCAATGTACCAGGGGTAAATTGGAATACAGGTGAAATAAGCTCAAATATCTTTAACACCAGAAAGAAAGCAGAAGCGTTTTTAGAATTAGCTAATCTTTTTAACCTTACACAGATGAATAGTTCTTATAGTGCTAGTGACAGTACTAAGATTTTAGATTTACTTTTAACCAATATAGATTCTAGTTAAATCTATTCTTATTCAACTCCACCACCACCCACCATTTATTTATACAATTGAACGTTTGAATTTTGGACATGATCCATCCGTGGACACAAGTACTACTGAAACAGAGTATTGCTTTCCAGAAGCTAATTTTGACGCCCTCGTTGATGATTTACGTCTAATAAAAGAAGTGGTCAATGATAAGGTTTTAGATGTACAGGGTGCTACGAATGAATTTTATTCTTAAGTGTATGAAAGTTTTAATAGAAATATACATAGGATACCTAGTAGCATACACAAGGGTAAGGAATTTAAAGACCCATGGATGACTAAGGATCTAAAAAAATTAATTAACAGAAAGGCTAAGGCATACATTAGCTCTAAGAAAACAGTAGATCCAAAATGGTACAACATATTTGCATCTTTAAGGTCACAGGTCAAGAAAAGGTATAAACTTGCTAGAGATCATTATTTTAAGGAGTTAGAGACCAACTTACGCGGAAACTCAATATTTTTCTGGAAACAATTTAACAGACGAAATAAGTGCAAAGGTATCAAATTTTTAAAGCAAAATAATATGATCATCACAGATAATTTAGCAATCTCAGAGGCATTCAAAGAATATTATTTGACAAACTTTACATGTAATGGTGAAATGTATGCAGTCACTAATGACACAAATGTTTACAGTAATGTAATGTATTACTGAAAATATGGTAATAACAGCTATAAGAAAATTAAAGGTATCATCCAGTTTTGTATCAGACAATATTCCAAATTACATTATTAAAGGTGGAGGCAATTATTTTGCCCCGGTTCTAGCGAATATTTTTAATCATTCTTTAAAAACTAGTATTTATCCAGACGTATGGAAAAACGCTCTTATTATACCCATCTTTAAGGGTGGAGATAAACACAACATGGATAATTATAGACCTGTATCTGTATTAAATGGATTTGGAAGAGTGTTTGAGAATATAATTGCCGAGCATCTTCAATTTAACTTAAAACTATCCATGCATGACAACCAATATGGATTCCTACCAGGGAAATCCACTGTCTCAAACTTATGTCATTCCACAGATATTATACAAGGGTGTATGAACTCAAAGGCTCAGTGTTATGTTATATACATTGATATTGCAAAAGCTTTTGATTCAGTTAATTACAGTATTTTACTAGATACGTTAAGCAAGTTTGGTCTTTCTCCTAAATATGTGAATTGGATTTCTGACTATTTAAGCAATAGATCCTTTCAAGTTAAGGTAAATAATGCAGTTTCTTCGCATGGTTATATTTTAAATGTTATACCACAGGGCTCAGCTCTAGGACCTTTACTATTCAATGTATATATAAATGATCTCTGTACAAGGGTACCTTTTCCCCATCCTTTGTTATATGCTGATGATTTGAAACTTATTCGAGAAATTAATGGCCATCAAGATACAACAAAGCTTCAACATGATATAAATGAAATTGTTGGTTGGTGTAACGAAAATAAAATGAAAGTAAATACTCGTAAAAGCACTTTTGTATCCTATACTAATCGTACGAACTACATAGCTAGCAAATATATGGTATATAATAAACCTATTACCAAGACGGATACTATAAAAGATTTGGGTGTATTCTTTGATGAAAAACTGAAATTTAATAAACATATCGAAAGAGTAGTAACCGAGGCTAGAAAGATAATTGGATTTATATTTTATCAATGGGCTGAATTAAAATGAAGGCAGACTTTTATTATTTTATATAAAATTTCGGTTAGGCCTAAATTGGAATACGCAGCAATTATCTGGAGTCCCATCACTAAAAGTGCCATTAATAAATTAGAGGCAGTACAAAAATGTTTTATACGTTTACTATGTCATAAGCTTACACTGAATTATTACTCCCATAATTACCAGTATTGGTGTAGTGATTTCAAGCTTGATCCTTTACATGTAAGACGGCAAATCATGGCCAAACATTATGTAGAAGATATTATTGATTGCAAAGTAAATAGTAGATTTCTACTGGAAAATATTTGTATCCGAATTCCTACACATTCTACCAGAGCGCATCATCTCTTGGGTACGAGGAAATACAAGGATTGTTTATTAAGAAATTTATTGACGATTTACAACAAATTAACGTTATAACTTACGATTTTACTGTACAGGACTCAATCTTAATTTTCCTTTATCTGTTTTTATTATTTGACGTAGCAATTATTTTTTTTTAATTTTCTCTGTTCAATGTGCTCAAGCTATGAATTTATTTATTGCATAAGGTCTTATTATACTTTTATGTACTTAATCTGGCTCAACTTTTATTGTACAAGGGCATTTATATACTTGATATAATATTTAATAACATTATTATTCTATTATTCGTTTTAATTATGTGACGTAGTAATTTTATTGTTTACTTAATTCTACTGATTTTATACTTTTTTTTTCTAATTTCATCAATGTATACATAATATTACCCATAGCTAATGTAAGTTGATGTAATTTGTATGTATTTACTCCGACACAGTGTTGTATTGGTTTTGTGAGCTGTTCACCGCACTTTAATAAACTATAATAATTATTATTATTATTCCAACTGGAAAACAATGTAATAATTTACTATTTTTAATTTGGAGGACTAAACACATGCCGGCTTTACCAAATACCACTGGCCGGGTAGTCACGATCGATGACTTTCGATAAGCATTAGGCTCGAGTCCCATTTGACAGGTTTTGCAGAGTCCTCCTGTGCCGCGGAAGTCAAATGCTACGATGGCACCTTAAATATAGATCCTGGTCACAACCTTGGCCACCCCTATTTGGACAGAAATAAAGAACTCAGGAGGTATGTGCCAAAATATGTAGTAATTAACTATCAATTTTAGGCACTGTAAAACTCAAATATAATGGATTTTAGAATCAAAAATAAAAAACTTACGTTTCGAAGCGCAGTGAAAAAAAAATAGGGATAATAAGCTCAGGTTTGAGAAGCGACGCAAAAATAAGACTTGCTTTCTACCCCGGCTCATAAACTCGTTTCAACTATGCCATTTTTCTCCATGCCAGTTAGGCATTTCTTGATAAGAATCTCCATCAGGTTTTAACTTTTTATTTTTTATTGCAATTCTAAAAGTTCTTTTTTAATTGCCTTTTGTAGTCATGAGGAAGGAAATGGATGGTGCAAACCTTTGGATTTTTTACTTGAAATATATCTATTATTTCACACCTTACAGGAAGACCATTCTCTGTGTGTTTCTTTGTCAAAACATATAATAAAATATTATCTGTGAGTTGTTTCGGCCCGTGTACTTACACGTTGAAACGGCAAAGTTTTCTTGCTTATTCATTGTTAAAAAATAACGAGCAGCACAAAGAAAATAATTCAGTTATTATTTACTCCATACACAACTACTTTAATATTGCTGCAATCATTAAGCTATGATAAAAAAACGGTCGCTAGCTGATCCTAGTAGAAGACTCAATGCAAGGGTCCATGCAGTGACGTCATGGTACAGTTCCACATAGATGTCGCCATGAGTTACATATCCATGAATGGCATACCTAATAAATTCAAGCTACCTTGCTAGGGTACCTGTATGGCCCAAATCGCGAAAATTACCGAAGTTTGCCGAGTGGGTAGTCGTCTGCTTGCCGAAGGATGAACACGGAACAAGTTAATGCGGCAAATGTTTACGGAAAAAGAACAATTTTTTATAAAGTTTATATTTATTTGAAATATAAAGCACTTACTTTATTTATACTGAAGAATTCATGTGTTGAGGTTATAACGTAGGCTGCTTTGAATTCCCAGATGAGATACAGATAAGTGGGTGGAAGCGAGTTAAAAAAAGTAGTGAAGTTCGATCATGCGAAATACTCCAAATATACACATCACATTTCAACTGAAGTTTTCTCTCTCTCTCTCTCTCTCTCTCTCTCTCTCTCTCTCTATTTTTTTTAACGAGTTTCCATATCAATATAATTATTCATAACATCATATTTTAAATAAAAGTTTTAAAACGCAAGTTCCAAAGGAAACACTCCATAAAATATGTATACATCACTTTTCGGCTTCAGTTTTAAAACTCAAGTTTCAAGCAAAACACACACGCACCAAAAGAGCATTATATTGCAGATATAATTCATGCACTGGAGTTTGAAGCTCAGTACCTCGGAGCCATCACAGTCCGTGGATACAGTTTGGGTTCTTATTTTTATGGTAGGGCATCCTTAGAGGGTATACATGCCCGTTCTCCATCCAATTTGTGAGGCATCTTTTTATTATAGAAACTCTTTACCACTGCTTGGGTTCTTAAGTTTGCGGAATTATTTTTTTGTATGTTTAACACGTTAGTACTGGGTTCAGAACCCAACTGTGCCATGTTCACAGGTTGGTTTGGTTAAGGGTGTTTTTTATGTTAGTTAAGACTGCTCGGTCGTTGTGCTTGAGAATTATTGTGTTATTAGTATGTATTTTAATCAGTATTGTGTTGTTTTTGTGTTTAAATATGCAGTTTGCACCTTGTTTGATCCGTTCAATTGTTATTAATGTTCTGGGTGGGTGCGTGAGTTTCTAAGGATGGAGCCTACAGTTTTTTGGTAAGGCATATTCTAAACCAGTCTTTCAGTGGGTATGGCGGGAATCGAACCCGTAACCTCCTGTATAAGGTGTGAGCGTGCTAACCTCTTGGCTATTCCGAGGTCTCACATTGTTTCTAGTCGGATATGTAAAGCGTGTTCGGGAACTTTTTGGTCTGTTCCACTTTGGGTCTATATCCAGCCTCCTTTTCAGGAACCAGACCGGGCTGGGATTGAACCTGTGGCCACGCATAAAAGAGTAGAGTGCCCTAACTACTATCATAGATCTCATAATAACCTCAATCTCATAGGTTATTATGAGATCTATGCTACTATGCCTGCCCAAGGCCTTCTTTAGGATGATTTCCTCTTACTCGTTCAAATAAGGTGTGTGTGTGATTGTGTTTTTCATTATATCTATATGGCAAGTGAGTACACACGCCAGAAACAAACTATTTCATGTGCATGTAAGAGTTGTAAAAGTTTTCCGCCGAAATTACTCGTCACGCTCATGTGACGCGTAGAGACTTCTTTTGTTTTAGCGCCACAGACGTGCTGCCATCTGCAGCTTGCCTCGGCAACTGAGCGGCTGTTTCCGCCAATTGTTGAAAACGGTAAGGAACCGGGAAGGTCGATATTTTCAGACCTCTATTTGTTATATTTTTCGTAACTTGGGCATGTATTGATTTTCTAGTGAATTGAAGTAACATTTCTGAAGTGCCTATGGTAATGTATTATAGTTATGTAAAGTAGTAGTGATAGTAATGGATGGATAATTTTGGATTCGTTCCCGTTATTTTAGCTCATGTTATATATTGGATTCGATCCCGTTCTTGTGCTTGAAACAACAGCCATCTTGATTACTTTTGTAAATTTAAATTCTTTGTTCGTGTTGCTTTTCATAATTCAGTTACTGTCTCGAGTTGGTCCTCAACCTCGTGTTTAATATTTTTAATGAAAAGCCGACCTAATATTTGTGTATTCGTGTTACATATTTCTTGTTTGATATTGGAAGTGAATATTGTAATTTGTAAGTATATAAGCAGACTGCTTCTGCTTTATGTTCTTGAATTAACTTACTTGCCACGTGTCATAGTCTATAATGATTTTGAGTACTATTGGGCAAGAATTGAGATTTTGAGTAACTGTATTTTAGTGAGAAACGAACCAAGCACGATCACTGTAAGGGATAACATTATTAGGACTTATTCGTTTTAGGGCTAGTTTTTCATTGTCTGGTTAAAGTACAGGTTAGCTAGTAACTAACAGTTAAACTCTAACTGGTGGTTTACCCGTTTCTCAATGTCTAGTTAATGCATAACCAACAGTTAAACTGAGCAAACTGGTAGTTAAATTAACCCGTACTTCTACCTCCAGTTAACACGCTAACTGGAGGTTTTTAAAAAGTTTGGCAACTGCCACCTGTGAAAGATGTTGCATATGATTTCAGATTCATCCTCTTCCGATGAAGAGGATGATAGAATTGTATTAGAACACATAAAGAAAACATCACAGTTCTTCTACCCAACTTTTTAACATCTTTTTTTATTTTTTAAAAAATTCAGATTCAGTTAAGGTGCGGTACGAAAAATTTTGTTTTGTGCTGGCTGGGGCATGAAGTCAGTTTGTGTTTGCACTCCCTTAAAATGTAAAAGTTATAAGAAGTGTGTGATGTTGAAACGCGATGTTTACTTTTGGAGCTTCAAAAATGTAAAATTTACGGAATAAATTTAATATTTTCAATTTGTGTGTAAGCATTGAAACGGAAAATATAACGAAGGTTGTAGTGATGCAAATGTGAAAAAGCAAAAACAGTGTCTGGGAGTTTATTTGATTTCGAGTTGAGAGTGCACATTGAGTGAATGTTAAAAGGCAGGTGCAGTGCATCGCGTATAATGAAAACATGTTGTAAGGTAACTTTAACTGCCTTTGCTACTCGACATGTGTCCGTGATTTTTCTATCAAAATACGTGTCATTCATAACATGAAGTATGAATATTAGTATTCTTGCGCATGCCGCCATATTTGTATGTGTTGATCAAAACGAGTGCTTATTTAACAAAATAATAATAACACATGATATTTAGAAACGCTTTTTGGATTTCTAGTTGTATTTAGAAGTTATGTGTGAATTATTTACAAAGTAATGAGTGGTGCTGAACTTATACATGTATCAGTAGTTGACGGAAGCTGTGATCCCGAAAGTAAAGTATATCCATATGATTGTGAGACAAACTCATAATATTCCTCAAACGATAATGATAATAGAAAAACGATCATCTTTACTTGATGACTGGCAGCTTCCTCAAGTTATTGACCCATGTGTACAAACTATACCACTCATTCCCTTGCAAATAATTATTACTGAAACTCCTAGTGCCAGAAATACGAAAAGTGTCACGAGGAGATGTGTCATTATTATTTCGTTAAATACTCAATCCAGTTGGTCAACACACAAACATGGCGGCGTGTGAATACTAATAGCGACACTTCGATTTATGAATGACACTACTTTTCTACGAAAAATCATGTACGTGTCGAGTGAGTGAATACGATTATTTAAGGTCAGGTTACAAAATTGTGTTCATTATACGCGATGCGCATGACGTTTGTCATATACTCCATGTGCTGATTCCCAACACGCAACCACATAAACAGTCCCAACTAATTTTTGCTCTCATTTCATACTTCCATTACTCGAAGCTTCGTTAAATTTTGCAATTCAACACTTCCACTCAGTTGGAAATCTTACATTTGTGCTGCATATTTTACATCTTTTTGTGGGTCATTAAGTAAAGTTTACCCAGCAAATAATAAAGCTAATGGAAACAAGATGATTAAATATCCCTTTACCTCACTTCGTGAATTATTTTCAAGGGAATGAGTAGTGTAGAACGTACACATTGATCAGTAGCTGGCGGACGCAGGGGTTCCAAAAGTGTAGTTTATCCATATGATTATGAAGCAAACATAATATTCATAAAATGATAACGAAAAACTAATAAAATTATTAAACATTACCCTACTTTTCACCTTACCATATCCCTTTTTCCTTGCGAGAGTACTAGTTGCGGGTAACAAAAAAAAGTTTAAACATTCATATTCAATTTCATGAAGTACATGAACTTCGCTGACTACCTGTTGTATGTTTTTTTATTACTGTGAAGTATATAAATACAGAGATTCTGTTAGACCACACAATGTGTAACCACCGAAAATTCTTGAGTACAACCTTAATTTTTTTACAATTAAAAATAAATAGGAACAAAACAGCAAAACTCTGTTTACAAGCTCTAATTTTGGCTACACCCTCCCAAACTGAAAATCTTAATTACTTTGTTAGTTGCAACCGAGCGAAATAAAACGCATCCAAAAACCGAAGAAATTGGTTCTCTGCCTATGAACTCTTTCATGAAAAAATCATTAATTTCAATTACTGTATTTCTTGCTTGTCATTGCTTGAAATCGCGCTCATGTTCTTCGAACTACCTGTTAAGTTCCGCTTTACTTTACTTTATGGGCCGCAAAAAACGTAAAATTTACAAGAGAAATGTAACATTCCTAACGTGCCTAGAGGTGTTCAAATCCTAAATGTAAGTTTTGAAATGAAGGTGTAAAATGAGAGAGAAATAGGGAAAGGTGCTAGGGACTATTTAGTTTCTTCCGCGTTGGGGTTAATACATGCATTTTTTAGAACCCCATGTACATCGTGTATAATAAAAAGCATCGAACTGGACTTCAACTAGCCCCTCTTGACTGGCCCGAGATACTGTCCGTGTTTTTTGTGGCAAAATACGTGTAATTCATAAGACGAAGTTTCGCCATAACTCCTCACGGGGCTATGCTTATTATATGTTGATGAACTTCATATTGATGAAATGATAGTGGCATATAGCTTTCCGTAGCACTATTTGGAAGCTGGGTTGCGGGTAGGTGTTTATAGAAGTGTGTGTGGTAATTGTTTGCAAGGAAATAAAGCATATAGAGCCTTACATATAGCACGGAAGCTGCGGCCATAACTTGGAGTTTATCTATTTTCCCAGAGTGTATAAGGATATGCGGGCCAGCGATCTAAAACCGTCACGTCTACGTAAAAAATAAACTTTGTAAACTTAATTTTGTATGGGCGATTTTTAGTAACTGAATTCGGTCCGTCACGATTATGAACGCGATGCTAATTATAATTCAGATCCATGCACCAGCCGGGATTCGAATCCGGGACCTTCGAGTCGCTTATGTAGCCCCCCAACCCACACGGCTACCAGGTCGGCGTCACATATACGTATTTTTAGATAGTAACTCAACTCTTTACATATGTGTGTGTGTTTACTACCTTATTTCTTTATTCCACAAATCTCTTAATGCAATCAAACATTCATATTTCTTATTTCAGAAACTAGCGAATTTGATGCGTATTTTGTTTAAAAGTTACTGCGCTATCCTCTATTCTACTGTTTTCATAATTCCTGAACAACTCCCTAGATGGCGAAGTAGTAGAAATCCATTGCCAACCGTCGCACTGTTCCCACTAACCAAAAGTTAAGTAACCACCAGTTAAAAAGCAAATGAAAAACGGATATTAAAGTTAGAGTTCAGGTTAACTTTAACTAGCAGTTAGTTAACTGGAAAGATAACTGGACAATGAAAAACTAGCCCTTAGAAGTCTAAATTTCCCGTGATCACATGTAGTGGTAGTTTTCACGATCACTTTCAAGTAGCACACTCGAGCCGGGATTTGAGCAGCGGTTCTGTGGTGGAAAAAATAAGTAAGATTCTGAAAGAACATTTTTTTTCTCTCTCGTGCAGCGAAGTCAGCTGTTTATAAGAGGCACGATAAATGATGTTTAAAAGAAATGTGTAGGTGGTATTATATCAATTCATATATAGATTCTTTTATTTTATTTGCTAGTGTTACTATTCTGTTATTGTGTAGCTGTGATTACGCGAAGTACTTTGACAATAAATCACGTAAGTTAGAAATTGAAACTGCATGCTATTTTATTCAGAAATCAAGCTATTGTCTACAAACGCGCTCTAATCTTTCTCGCAGCAATAGTCTAGCCCCAAGGCGGATAATTACTAATATCCCAGAATGTATTAAGGTGTGTTCGATGTTCATACAAGTATCGCCCTTGTACATTATCCTTGCATGTCGGCGTGCAGTGGGGTACGGTAGCGATTCGTGTAAAACGTTGTTGCGGGTCCTTAACCTAGTGCACGCTGAGGTGTGGAGTGGTATAGGGAGGTATTTTCTGTGCACTTTAAACTGGAGGTTAACCTCTGTTATTAGTGGCATAACGGATCAGCATACTTATGTAACAAATTATGTTACATATATTTTTATATTACCGTTTTTCGACAACTGTAGCTGCATTTTGCACTGTGCTAGGATTATTTATGCCTTGCTGTGCAGAGAAAGAGAATGTAAAGAAATACTAAATAAATAAAGTACGTAGTACAATTCCTGGGCAAAAGAAAAAGAACGTGAATATAAGCTTGAAACGAATGCACATAATAAAGCAGTGTGTAAAGGTTGTTGCAGTACTAGTAAATTTGTACATAATTTAAGGTTTGGTATCTACCGACATCAAAATGAACAGATTACCTCGCAAAAGGATGCAAAGTGAGGTAGTGACTGACTCATTAATCACCTTTAGTTCATCAAGTGATAGTGAACAATCGGAAACTGAAAATAATATAACTTCATGTGGAAATGTTCATCTATTGGACATGAGTTTAGATAGCTGTCCCCCTCGTATCCATAAACATAAAGCTATTTCCTGTAATTTGGGCGGTATAAACAGTAACAGTATTACCGGTACCAAATTTACATAAAAGCATGGCAAGACCTGCTATTCATGGTGACTTCACAAAACAAATGCACGATAGTCTCTACATTGATTTGCTAGGGCAAATTAACGAACTTCCGATAGTATCAGAGAGTGATAGTGAATTAATATTGCTATTCCTAGTAAAGTTGGATGAAATGATTCAACTAAAAAAATATCCAATGAGGTTATCCTCGTTGCTTCTCTTGCAAGAACGCGGGGAGAATTTAATCATTCTTTCGAAATGTCACTGACATGCACGAATGATTGGGATGAAATTTGCTCTCACTTGCTTTCGCAATTTGTATCTGTGTTTGCGAGCAGTCATTTCATGAGCAAACATTTCTACCGTAGTATGAATGGAAATGAAACATTCTTTTCATTCATTAAAGAAAAGCTTAGCATACTGAATGTTTTGGCAACTCAGTTTCCTGAAAACTCATTGTGCACCATAGTCGGATCGTTAGTGACACCCGAAGTTTACAAGGAGTGTTTTTCTTGTAATCCTCCCCAGACAGTTGTCGATCTTATTGCTTCAGCTAACAGAATTGATAGATGTCAACGTTACAGTGTGGACTATAACCGTTTTCATGCCACGAACTATACGTTGGGTAACTTATTAGATAAACAATCATCTATAGGCCTACCTAATACTTCTGTAAGGATGGAGAAAACAGCCAAACAATGTTATTCGTGTGGTTCACTTAAACATTTAGCTAAACATTGTGGTGTTAAAGCTATTCGTCCAGTACTCAATCAGGGTTGAAAAGCTCAAGTAAAAGTTAACAACCTGCACTCGCGCCAGATTGCTTATATTATTGCTTCTGTATATGGAGAAGAAGTAAGCTGTATAACAGACAGTGCAAGTGAATCGTGTTTCATATCGTGGAACTATAATATGAAAATAACGAAAATACAGTTCGTGCATCTTCCTAGAAACATGAAAGCTGTTGCGTTAGGAGACCGAATAGTTGCAATAAAAGAGGAAGAAAATGTAGAATTTAGTATTCGTGGAAAAAACTTCAATGCGATATTTGCTGTCGTTGAAGATGACACTCGATTTAATAATCTGAAATTCATTTATCGTGAAGCATGGTGGAGTTATTGACACTATGAATGCAAAGTTTGTGTTAGCGAAACATAACTTAGAAACTAAACTGTATATACAGGAAACTCCAGATGAACGTCCCTCTTTCGGTGATTTCATTTTATGTTCTAGGGATTCCTTGCTGATGCAGCAACCCAAAGGTGCCACGGGTTCGGCTGTCCAGAAAGGATATTCCTGGAAAAGTAATCGATATCAGGCTAATCAAAAGAAGAAACATTCTAAGAATGGAACTTCGGCGAAGGAAAATGGTACCGCACCTTCTACCTCGAAATTTACGTCAACCCATGATTATGCATCACGTGCCAAACCAAAAATACTGGTTGCAGACACGCAAAGCAATCAAAAACGTAAGGTATCCGACTGTATGCATCAACCTACTATTGCTACTACTATTAGTGTTAATAATAATAATTTACAGAATTATGTAAATGATGTTATGTTCAAATTTTAGGATGTAATAACTGACCGTTTGGGAACTATAAGAAATTTTCGGTATCATATTGAAATGTCAGACAAATCTCCTGCTAAACAACAACCATATCATATGAATAAACATAAATTGCGCGAGTTGGATCAATTTATTAATGAACTGCAAAAGCAGGGAGTAGTAGAGGAAGTTGAAACTTCACCTTATGTTTCTCCTGCATTCCTCGTTACTAATCCTGATTCCACAAAAAGGTTCGTGGTCGCGTACAACGAAATAAACAAGCGTGTGGTTTGTAACCAATTTCCCGCTCCCAACATCGATGCTTTGATAGCGAATATTGGTAAAGATACCGTGTTGTCAAAAATTTATCTCAAAAGTAGCTTCTTCCAATGTTTACTGGATGAAGAGAGTAAAAGGTTTACTACTTTTGCTACGCCTACGCGATTATGTCGCTTTGTCCGTCTTCCGATGGATTTTGTAAATTTCTCATATATATTGTGTAGTTCGATGAACCGAATATGGTAGGTGAAAATCTAGAAATCTATTACGATGATATCTGCATTCACACTAGAGGCGTAGAATCAGATAAGCTTCTATTAGAAAAGGTACTATCTCGTCTCCGAGATTGGGGAATCACAGTGTCGAGAAGGAAAATTTCTCTTCTAGAGAATAAGTTGAAATTTGTAGGTTATATTTTTGAAAATGGAAATATGAGTGTAGACGAAGAGAGAGTAAAAGCAATTATGGATCTAGCTCCACCTAAAAATAAAAAAGGTGTTGCCGGACTATGCGGTTTAACTCAGTTCTACTCCAAGTTCATATATAACTATTCAGAGATTAAGCAACCACTCCATGGTCTCCGTTCAGATAAAATTCCGTTCCAGTGGAAAGAGAATAAGAGACGTGCTTTCGAGGAAATCAAACTTGCATTCAAGAATCATGTTCTGTTAAAGGTATCAGACATGAATTCAAAATTTGTGATGCACTGTGACGGTAGTACTCGCATGTATTCAGCAGTATTAAGTCAATATGACGATAACGGTGATTTCCGTCCTGTATACTTTTATTCGAAATAAGTACAGGAAGAACATTGGAGCAAAAACATTTACGAATTGGAATTAACATCGTTATGTTTAGCTTTAGAATAGTTTGAATATTATTTGTACTATCATGGCCAAAATAATGTTCACACATGACTTTGTTATACACGATTTTTCTCTAAGCCTACAAGATAGGCCACCCAACTAACGTTGAGTCGGCGGTGTGTGATTCTGAGAGAGTGTGAGTGAGCGAGCAAGGGTTGGAATTTTCTTTAACAGAAAACATTATCACATGTCCTGGGTTCTGAAAAAATATATTTATGATTTCTTGTAGTATGTAGCAAATAATGAAAAACTTAAGAGAGTCTCATTTCAAACAATAAAATAGGAAACCTAACACCATTTTTATTTTAGGTGGGCCCTAGTTGAAGTGTACTGGAAAGTTTAATTCTAATTGTCCAATAGAAAAGATCCTTACCGAACATGGAGAAACAAAAATGAACTTTAAAACCCATGGTTTCTTTCTTTTTTCTTTCTTAATGAATTCCATAGAACACTAACGTTATGCATAAAAGACAAGAGAAAAGGTCTGTTTCTATCAGTTCTTAAAAATAAGGCACGATATTTATGCTCGATAATTTCTGATATTATGTTGTTATTTACGTTATTTTGTATGCACTTACCTATGATATTGTGTGTGCTTGCATGTGATAAACATCGAAACGAGTATGCTTTCTTCCAAGCACCGTACCTTACTTGGTAGAACGTTGGTTTCGTATTCGGGAGGACCTCGGTTCGGTACTAGCTTCTGACTGTCCTGACTTAGGTTTTCCCAGTGTTTTCGTCAGTCACGCCAGGCATATACCGGGATGGTACACTTCGCATAAAAAATATTGCGACAGCGAAAGCCGTTCAACTAGGCAACCCAAATGGCACATTCTTATCCCATAATCGTTAATAGTAAACAGACTCCTTTCTCCTTCCTTCGTCTTGCCCATACTAAAATCAGCAAATATGAACACGTTTCTTTTTAAAAAATAGACATGTATTAGTATCGATAAAATGAAAGAATAAAAGCGAGACGAATCAATATACATAAGTTGATTGAGGGAGAAATTTAAACATACAATGAAACATTGAAACTGACGGATGTCTGTTAGACAGAGGCAGAGAAATGAGAGAGCGAGAGAGAGAGAGTGAGAAAGAGAGAAAAGGAAATAGAAGAAGTACAGATAAAAAATATGGAATTTAAACGTAGTAAAAAATATTAAGTTCAGTTCCCACAGTATAAAGTTCAGCTCCCACATATCAAATCTAAGAGCAAGAGGGAAGTGATTGTATATTTTTGCAGGGTTATTCAAATATATAAAGGGTGCTTCAAAAATTCATTAAATAACTTTCAAAATGGAGACCAAACTTGGTGGTCAGATTAAATACTTATGATTTCCAGTGAAACTCCAGAGTTTTGAGACACATCTAGGATAATGTCAAATGTGTAACACACATTTTTTGTTTGCGCGGGGTTAGTCTGCAAATTCGGTGGGGTTTATTAAACATACGTTCGGAATACTTTATAATCAAGGATTCTGCCAGGATTTTCAGATTGGGGGCGTAAAGTCAAAATTGGGAGGGTGGACGTAGAGTTTTGCACAGTTTCTATCAACTTTTGTCCGCAATATGTAAAAGTTGGGGTATAGTCTCGAGGATTTGGGCTGACATCCCCTACAGGGGCCGGGGTCTAGCAGAATCACTTAGTGTAAAAATAACAGTAGATACTGTAGGCCATACCTTCTATTTCAGATTACTAATGTAAATTGAACATAAAAAGAAAATGAATGAATGATGATTTTTCTGCTTAATTTCTATCAGAAAGAGCCAAGATTACATATGCAATCTGTATCAAAATGAAAAGTTACAAATGTTCAGAAGTAAAATTAGCATGTTCCTATAGGCATAGTAAACCTTACATATTCCACATTGCAAACGTAAAAAAAAAGAAACACGTGTGATAGTATGTCGATAAATTAGAGGATAGAAACGAATTTTGTGCCAAAATAATATAAAAAGATTTATTCTTTTGAAATAGCCCAAAAAGGGTGCTAATTGCTACCCATGTCTTAAATTGTATCTCTTCTGACATGCCACTTATGTTTGGGTCAGACCCTATCACCGGGTCATCGAAAGTGGCCCGAAATTGTCTCTGGAAGACGCACAGAAGGAGAGAGTGTATGTAAAGTAAGAGAAAAGTAAAGATAAATACCTAGAGAGAAGAAGAAGAGAAAGACGCAACAAAGATACGATAACAATACAGCAACAAAGAGAGGAAGAGAAAGAAACCAATGAAAAACATGAAAATTACATTATCATTATGCTAAACAGCACACGCACTGTTTACTCGGATTCTGACCAGTAATCCTTCGTAAGGTCTTCATAACCCGGAGAAAAATCTGTTTGAATACTTCAGTGTATGCGAAAAAGAAACTGGCTGGTGGGGAATCGAACCCAGGTTTTCAAATTAGAAATCCCGCACGCTAGTGATACTCCACAGTTGGCTCTACCCAAAACTTGCTTTACAAATGTTATAGTGTTTCTTTCTATGAATAATAACATGAAAAGTGCATATTTCTGATCAATGACGTGTTGTTAACTTTCCTCGTAACCCTCTGAGACTTGATTTGAACTTTCCCAACCAACATTCGTAAATCGTCTTCCTCGCTATAGTGACTTAGTTGCTCCACTCCACACTCGGAAATATTCTCCGTTTTGTATGAGAAGAGATGATTAGATTATTCACGATTGCTTTGTAACAAAATCTTTGGCTTGAACAGGATTTGAACCCACGGTAGTTTGTTTTCGCACTGCAATGTCCAGCGCGTTTCCTCTACTCCATTTTACCAACGAGCTCAACACCTAAGAATAACTGAGTTGAAATGCGAGGAGAATGTAAAATTGAGTATATGTATTTCATTTTGTCTGTATGTATTGAGTGGTAAGTAAACACATGTGTATGTATGTCCTTTTTGTCATGTCAAATTTTGAAATGAATATATTATGGCAGTTTTACGAAGAAAACCAGTTTACAATAAGTATTGGCACATTAAGATACGATCATTTGTTGTCGTTTGTTTT